>JASDQU010752899.1:0-12795 GCA_032191745.1 Picea mariana | reverse complement strand
TTTTTGGACTTGTAAAGGTTATACTAAAAAGGAACCCCCCATGGAGTCTTCTTTGAGCTCTTTTCAGACTCTCTAAATGTGAAAATATGGCCAAGCGACCTTGTTCTTTTTACACTCATAAAAGTATTTGAAGAAAATGTTTGATTGGTGGTAGGTTATCAATTTTTCAGTCTCATCAAACTAATTTATGAAAAAGGAATTGAGAGACTTCTCTTTAAGTGTTTTTCAAACTCTTGAGTTTTCTCTCTTTGGACTCGTTAAACAAATATTGAAAGACCTATATGGAACCGAACCACTCCTTCTTAGGGTTCGTTAAACATACTCTGAGGGAATCATCTGAAGGATGATCTTACATCAACAAGCATATGTTATCCTCCTCAAGCTTGCGTAAAACTAAAGAGGTACTCGTAAGAAATGGTGGGGGAAATTTTGGGAAAGAAATGTGTCTCTATTTTTGTGTTAGTGGCAGTAATAGTCTCTCTTGAACATGACACCCCCTTCATCTTTCAATCCGGGTTAGGAAATCCATTTGTCTCTTGTTTGACCTTCCGCAAGTTCATATCATGGGTCTTCTTTGAGTCAATGCTACCAAGACCATTGTCGTGTCATTCATATGTTCAAGAGAAGTATAACCTTGCACAATCCTTCTATCGAGTCAACCATTTGCAATTATCAATTCCTACCATGTCGGCCTTCCCTGTGTCAGTTTCAAATCATATTCGTACTTTGATCTACCTTAAATATGTTACTTATTTCATGTCATTGACGGGGGATACATCAAGGCCCTCCTATGATGAGTCTTTTCCTGTTGACTTCAACTCATTATCGATGAATAAGACTTAGAAATCAATTAGTACCTTAGAACTTGCATGCCTCAATGGCAGGTTTCTTTGCTTTTGATAGTGGGTTCACATTGTTGATCCCTGATTGAGAGATTCTATCGAGTGCTCAACTTCAACTCATTTGTTCACATTTGTTAGATTGTACTAAGGTACCTTGGGATTCATTGACATCAATGGTTATTTCCCTCACACTTGTTAACAGTTTTAATTAATGGCCGGTAATCAAGTGGTTTCTACCATGTTCGACTTCAACACCTATAATCGCATGATTAGATTCGTACTTACGGATGACAAGATTGAAGACCCTGGATCTCATTGTTTCGATCCAGGTTGCGATGGAGTATTTATGATTTGTATTGACACATAGATCCACTTTGTATGTCTCGTGGCTATGTCTGAATCTGAGTTTTCTACGAGCATAGATCCATAGTGTATTCCTGTTGGCTATGTAGAATCTTTATGACATGGATCCATAGTGTATGGTTAGTGGCCACGACCGACATTTATCATTTAGATCATTTGTATGGGAATGCCTACCTCAGAAATGATATAATATTGTGCAGATGCTTGGTTGTTTGCAGGTTTCCAATTGGTGCGCTCCTTGTTTCTGACACACACACATATTCTGCAAAGTATTTCGGCTATCATGAGTTCCAACTTCATACTTTTGGGGGCATTTTGTTACACATTATTTTAGTCACCCTGGTGATGTTTCTACAACATGTGTTCAGGCTTCCAAAATAACCTTTATTCATGAGAAAAGTGACTAGCTCGCTCTTCTACAAAACTTGTTTTTGGAAGGCCGTCGCAAGCTAGCCATAAGGTACAGTGTGGAAATGCCTGATCACCGTAGACTATCATGAAATTGTCTTGCGACGTTTCTGCAGGTTGCACTATAGCCAAGGTGCGACGACGTTGAAAGACTGAGAAAAGGTCGAAGTTCACGAAATTCTTGAAGGATTTTCTAGAATATGAGGCGGCATCCATATGGTTGGGATCCTACTCGCTTCTATGATTTGGTGGGATCATCCTAATCTCTTTAACCATCTCTCGTTCTCCTATAGAATGATGGATTTCTCATGGAAAAGGTTAAGCAAGAAAGCAAGCAAGGAATTAATGAAAGAATAGGCTGAGAATTGTATGAGGGATTCTATTTCAATTGATGCTTGAGGTCTTCATTGGTCCATCAAGTTATTATGGATCTTCTTCATGCAAGTTTGGAGCAAGTGTGTGTGTTGGAGCAAAGGGCCATCGAAAGGGAACCTTGCAACATCAAGGTTGTTTGGTTGTATCTTCCACTTTTACTTAATATAATACAATGGCATGCTTTTTTCCCATAAAATCATTCTCATTTTATTACATGACTCCTTGATCACATGTATAAGTTTTCATTGAACATACTATTGTTTCTTTCACTTTGTTTGGTTTGTGTCATTGAAGGATCAATATCACAAGAGCACCGGAGCAGAGCAGGGACAAAAAATACATAAGGAAGCGATATTCAAAGGTATGTCACTCATATTTTGTTTGATAGTAAATTCAATGATTAAAGCTTAGGGAAAACATCATGTCCTATCTTGTTTTCTTCTAGATCTAGGTGGATCTAGGGAGATCATTTTATGTCTACATTTACTGATTTATCCAATAACAATATTCTCATTAATCAATTGGGCTAACACGTTGCCCATATGGGTCAAAGAGAGTCCCACCTCTCCATTATTGTATTGGGTTTTATTTTCCACTACTTAGTTAGCTAGGTAGTTAGATATATTATTATAATAATAGATACTCATTTAATGAGCTCTTTCCATTATTGTATTAATTTTTATTTTACACTACTTAGTTATTTGGGTAGTTAGATCTATTATAATAATAATAGAGACTCATTTAATGAGCTCTTTTTTACTTTGTCCAATGGACCATTTTGTAATGCTATATAAAGGCCTAGCAAGCCTTTGTTGGGTATGTGTTATATTCTTTGCATGTGTGTGTGTGTGGGAGCGTCAGATACGAAAAATGTGTGTGCGCTGGGTGATTTCCTAGGGGGGTCCCAGGGGGGGTAGGTATGCCCCCCCCCTGGTTACGCGCAACGTTCGGGGTAGCACCCCGAATTTTTTTTTGGGGCGTTTTTTTGCTATTTTTAGAGGATTTGTAAATTAATCCCGGATTAAGGGATCACGGTTTTGGTATCTACATAATACCTAAAAACATTGTATATATTGTATGGTGAATGGTGAAATTCGATATAATGAAAATAAGAAAGGTTTTCCCGGTTGAGGGTTTCCGGTATAAAATCTCTGTGTACTCTGTGTATGAGCCATTGATTAATTTTTGTATTGTTTAAGAATCTATATGCATTGCTTTACTTCATAGGTTTAAAACTACAACCTTCTCATAATATCAAGTTACTCATTTTGTATTCTCTCATATTTTCTATTGTTCATTGTGAGATTAATTAGCTCTGAGTGATTTACTAGTATTAGTTTTAGAGGTGAGGCTCCTCTTTGAGCCTCACCTCCTAAGTACTTCATTTACATGTTTTTGTCCATGTTTTTTTTTCATGCAATATTGGCATGTATAATATCCCCCTCTCTCATCATTCAAACCATCCAGTTCTCAACCCCCTAGATCCAGATCACCAATGGTGCAAGAAATGTGTTAATTCTAGATAACATGTTTTGGGGTTCGTTAGAATGTAGAGAATTTCATTAATGAGAATTGTGATCTCATTCTCCCATCCCTCTTCTTCCTTCATTATAGAACCTTGTGATTATGTTTCCAACTTAAAAAGTCCTTGTCCACACATAATATGAGAAAGATTGAACTCAATATTGTACTCCTGGATGGTTTTCATCTAGTTCTCTCTCCTCTCCCCTAACTCTTTTTAATGAACAATGATTGAACAACGGGGTGAGGGGCTATCACTTTAGTATTATTTTTCAATATATAAGGCCTAAAGTATTTAACAACCCTATAAATAGCATATGCATGTTTTTCTATGGAAAGATAATTAAGCTCTACTCCTTACAAGTTTCTACTCATGAAAGAAATAGGTGTTTCATTACCTTTACTATCTTTATGTGTCAACATCATTCCAAAGGAATGATCATATGAAAGTGTATAAAGAAGAAAATCAAGATTAAAATTCGAACTATGTAAAACTTGAGTGTTGGATATTATAGGCTTAATTTTATTGAAGGATTCTTTTTCTTCTTTATTCTATTCAAACTCTTCATCCTTTTTTATCATTTTCTGCAAGGGTTTTACAATTTCAACAAAGTTGGGAATAAATTTATGCACAAAATTGATCTTCCAAAATAAAGATTTCATAGCTTTCTTATTATGTGGGAATGGAAAATGAGAAATGGATTTCACTCATTTAGAGTCTATGGTTATACCCTCTTTGGAATAATGTGTCCAAGTAGTTTTCCTTTAGTAATTGTGAAACTCTTCTTGGGATTGAGTGATATCCCATAATTTCTACATCTCTAAAATAGTTAAGTGATATGTGAAATGTGATCTACTAGGTATTTTTAGTACATAGTTATGTCATCTACGTCGACAATGACATTGAAATTGATGAGACCATGAAAGTAATGTACATTTTGTTGGAAAATTGGTTGTCATTGATTTCAACCCTAGAAGAAGTACAAAAGCCTCTAGAAATGATGGGTGTATTTGAAGAAGTCTCCAAAGTGGTCCCCTTATGGAGTAGCTTTAATCATGGCCCTCATGGGAAGACACTTTGAAGAAATCTACAAGAATCCCTAGAAATATGGTTAAGTGGTTAAGAATCCCTAGAGGTGTGGTGATGAAGCCTGAAGTTAATTCAAGAAAAAGAGTATGAAGGACATCAAAATTTCATGCAAATCCCCCATAGATTTATAGTCCTTGACATGTTGTTTCCAATGATAGGTGACATGCCACATGGTGCCTCACAGTTGATAAGTTATTTCCTATTAAAGATAAAGCCCCGAAGTATGGTCAAGAAGCCCCAGATATAAGGTCAAGAAGCCCCAGATTTAAGGTCAAGAAGTTACAAGTTAGCCCCAAAATCAAGTAAAAGGAGAAAAGTTGTTGCAAACAAGAAGTTATAGGTAGGCTCAAAAATCAAGTAAAGAAGTTACCTGGAAGGGTATAAATACACATCAAAGATCCTCTCATCAACACAAAACAAGGATGTGATTTCTTAGCGAAGGATAACTAGTGGAGTTGTGTGAAGGAGGGAGTGCTTGGAGCCGCATATTGGAGAAGGGTTTTCATAAAACCTTAATTGAGTAGGCCCCCGTGGGTCAAGCATAGGGTGTCCCGCAAGGCCCCTTCTTGTTTTCCTAGTATCATCACCTGAGGCCCCACCTATTGCTCAGTCCAATCTCACAAGGCTAATGAACATTTTGAGGAGGGTATTCTTCTTGATGTTGAAGTTAAGGAAGGTCTGAATATCTGATATCTCATGCACCAGGTTATTCACATGTTGAAAGGTATGTTATTCTATATATTTTGAGGCTTATATCTTGGAGGTTATGTCATATCTTGGACGTATTGACACATGGTTGAGGTACATATTGGATATTTTGGCACTTGTTTAAGGCACATTTTGTGTATATACTTTGAGGCATGGTTTATTCCTTGAGGCACATCTTGGATGTCTTGGCACATGGTTTGATTCATATCATGGTGATTTTGAGCACATGATTTGGAGGATATTCTTGGTGACCTTGGAATTAGTTGGATGAAATCATCAGCATTAAGAGGCCATACTATGACAAGTTTGGACTAGGATACAAAAAAATGCATACTGAGAAGGGTTCGAGCTCCATGATGACATAAAAGGAAGCATAACAAAAGAGTTATGAAGAAGTCATTAGAGGTCCCATCAAGAAGGAATAAGGAAATCATTCAAAGGAGAACATTCAAGAAATGGAAAAAGATTAAAAAATAGCTACACCACCTAGAAGATCTAGAACACATAATCAACAACCAACAATGGAGATAACTCAAGAAGAATATTACATAAGAGATGCACCACTTTGAAGATCCCCCACACTCATGTACCAAACTATTTTTCTTGGTTTATGTTATTCCTGTAACAATTTTGAGCACAATTCCATAAACTATAGAGCCTATGCTAAGAAGAACAACAACTATGAACGCTACTCTAGAAATGATTATCTCAAAAAGCATCATGAAGCATACATAAACTATAACAGTTTTGGATCATTAAATAATTAAGTAGAATGCTACAAATGCAACAATTTTGGACAGATGGAAAAATATTGTGGATTGATTTTTCCTCCAAAGGAACCAAAGTAGGATTTCAACAGTCATGTAAAAGAACCATCAAGGATATGGAAAAGGAAGCCAGATAAAATAAACATTGAAGAATGTTTGATTGCTCACAAGCCCATAGTAGAAAAAGTGATTGGTATATTAACAATTGTTGTTCAAAGCACATGGCATGTGACAAGGACAAGTTTGTAACTCTAAAGAAAGAAAGATATGGACTAGTTTCGTTTGGCAATGATAACTCAAACAAAATTATAGGAAAAGGCACATTCAAGTTGGAAGAAAAGTTACCATGGAAGAAAATGTCCTACTTGTCGAAAACATGAAGCATAATATGCTAAGTGTGATTCAAATGTGTGACCAAGGACACACACTTGTATTTGACTCAAATAAATGTGAGATAAGGAAAGAAGGAACAAGCAAGTTGGTGGAGACCACAATAAGGACTCCAAACAACATATACATCTTAAATGAGATTGAAAAGTAACGATGTTTCTCGGGAAAGGAAAATGAAATTTGGCTTTGGCACATGAGAATGGGTCATATGAACTTTGACAATCTTGTTAAAATTAGCAAAAAGGAAGTGGTAAGAGAAATGCCTGAAATTTCAAAGCCAACCAATACTATGTGCAAGAATTGTATACATGAAAAACAAACAAGAACTAAGTTCAGAACAAAGGAATAATCTACAACAAAACCAATGGAGATTGTACTCACCGATCTATGCAAACCGATGAGAACAAAAGGGATGAATAGTGAACAATACTTCATGCTACTTATTGATGATTATACAAGAATGATCAAAGTCTATTTTCTCAAGAAAAAGTCAAAGGAATTCAAATGTTTTAGGATATTCAAAGAAATGGTTGAAAAAGAGACTGTTTTGAAAATCAAGTGTTTGAGATCAGACAATGGAGGTGAGTTCACATAAAAATAATTCATGAAATTTTGTGAAGAACATGGAATAAAAATGAAATTCTCAGCAGCTAGGACACCTCAACAAAATGGAGTCATTGAAAAGAAAAATATAACTTTACAGGAAATGGCCATAACCATGTTGAAAGATTCCAATTTGGGTGATATATTTGAGGTACAAGAAGTACATACAACCATTCCTATATTGAACAGAAGAATTCTTAGAAGTAACAATGACAAGACTCCATATGAACAATGGAAAGGAAGACTGATAATTTCCAAACACTTTAGAGTGTTTGGAAGAAAATTCAACATAGAAAGAGAAGATAACAAGATTGGAAAATTTGACTCTCGAGTTGATAAAGGCATATTGGTTGGACACTCAAGAAAAAAAAAGGAATACAAATGCTACAACCTAAGGCTCAAAAAATAGTGGAAAACATCATTGTAAATATTGATGAAGAAAATGTGCTAAAGACCAGAGAAGAAAGAAAAAATTCAAAAGAGCAGGAAGCATAAGAAGAACTAAAGGAAGAAGAAATAGATGAATAAGTAGAATAGCCAGAAAATAAGAAACTTGAAGTAGATCAAGAAAAAATAGAAGACAATCAACAAGATTTCCAAACACCTACTAAAACACTTAATCATCAGGTTCAAAAGAATCATCCACCAGAACAAATTATTGGAGATAAAATTACAGGAATAGAAACCAGAGGAAGCAAACATGTGCGTACAACATAAAAAATACATCTAGAATTATTGTACACAATTGAACCAAGCATATTTGAGGAAGCCAACAATGATGAACATTGGATCAAGGCCATGGAAGAAGAACTTAATCAAATAGAAAATAATGAGACATGGGAACTGGTTCCAAGACCTAAGGACAAAAATATGATTGGTAGAAAATGGGTGTTTAGAAACAAACTAAATGAATATGGACAAGTAACCAGAAACAAGGAAAGGCTAGTATGCAAAGGATATGCTCAAGTTTAAGGAGTATATTTTAAAGAAAGTTTTGATCCTGTTCCAGAATGGAAGCAATTGGAATGATCTTGGCCTATGCATGTTCCAAAATATTCACAGTCTATTAGATGGACGTAAAATCAACATTTCTAAATGGAGAATTAGAAGAAGAAGTCTACATTGAACAACCAGAAAAGTTTCTACTGTCAGAAAGGGAAGATTATGTTTTCATATTAAAGAAATATCCCTATGGACTCAAGCAAGCCCCTAGAGCCTAGTATTCAATATTGGAAATATATTTACTACAACACGGATTCAGAAAGGGAAATGCATATAACAATCTCTACATAAAAGTGGACCGGGACAACATAGTTACCATTTAAGTATATGTGTATGGCATCATCTTTGGAAGTGACGATGACAAGATGAGTAAGAAGTTTTCCAAAGACATGCAAAATGAGTTTGAAATTTCCCTACTTGGTGAGTTGATTTTCTTTTTGGTACTCCAAATATCTCAGCTATATGAAGGTATTTTCATTTCCCAAACCAATTACATCAAAGAAATGTTGAAGAAATTAAGAATTGAATATTGAAAACCCATAAGTACTCCTATGGTGATTGGTTGTAAGTTGAGAAAATATGACGAATCTAAGGAAGAAGATCAAAGAATCTGCAGATCAATGATTGCCAACCTACTATACGTGACAACATCAAGACCAGATGTGATGCAAGGAGTTATACAAGTTGCAATATTTCAAGCAACACTGAAGGAAACTCATGTTATGGCAGTAAAAAGGATCTTCAAATATCTCAAAGGAACAAAAAAATTTGGATTGTGGTATCCAAAAGGGAATAAGATGACTATGGTATCCTACATAGATACAGATTGGGCAAGAAGCATTGATGATAAAAGAAGTACTAGTGGAGCAACCTTCTACTTGGGTGATTGTCTGGTGTCCTAGTTAAGTAAGAAACAATCCTTAGTATCCTTGTCTACGACATAAGAAAAATATATTGTAGCAGTAACATGTTGTACTTAGGCCCTCTAGATGAAGAAAACCCTACAAGACATACAAGTAAAATATGATAATCCTATTTCAATATTTTGTGACCATACCAATGCTATAAATATCTCCAAGAATCCAGTGATGCATTCCAAGACCAAACATATTACGATCAAGTTCCACTTTCTTCAGGAACAAGTCACATAAAAGATTATCAAGTTGGAGTACATTGAGAAAAAAGAACAAATTGAAGATATCTTCACCAAACCTCTCCCAAGAGAGACATTTGAGTATATTTGACATAAAATTGGAGTATTTTCTTCCCCAGAATGATCTACATGACATTTTTCAAAGAAGACAGGGGGAGAGAAATCGTCAGGGGGGGTTACCCTTTTCCATTGATGTCAAAAGGGGAGAGAAAGAACAAAAGAAAGAGAGAAATATCAGAAGCAGGAATATAGGGGGAGCAATGATCACATGGGGAGTATGAGTGTTACCATCAATGCCAAAGGGGGATATTGTTGGAAAATTGGTTGCATTGATATCAACCCTAAAAGATGTCTTGAAGCCTCTATAAGTGATGGGTGTATTTGAAGAAGTCTCCAAAGTGGTCCCCTTATGGTGTAGCTTTAAGCATGGCCCTTAAGGGAAGACACTTTGAATAAGTATACAAGAATCCGTGGAAATATGGTTAAGTGGTTAAGAATCCCTAGATGTGTGGTCAGGAATCTCAAAGTTAATTGAAGAAAAATAGTATGAAGAAAATCATAATTGCATGAAAACCCCCATAGATGGATAGTCCTCAACATGCCATTTCCAACGATAGGTGGCACACCATGTTGTTCCTCATGATTGCGAATTTATTCCATTTTAAAGATGAATCTATGAAGTATGGTCAAGCAGTCCTAGATCTAAGGTCAAGAAGTTACAAGCCGGCCTCGAAATCAAGTAAAAGGAGAAACATTGTTGCAAATAAGAAGTTATAGATTGGATAAAAAATGAAGTAAAGAAGTTACTTGGAAGAATATAAATACACACCAAAGTTCCTCTCATTATCACCAAGTAAGGATGTGATTTCTTAGCGAAGGTGAAGTAGCAGAGTTGTGTGAAGGAGGGAGTGCTCGGAGCCGTATATTGGAGAACAGTTTTTAGAAAACCCTAATTGAGCAGACCCCCATGGGTTATGCATAGGGTATCCTGCGAGGCCCCTGCTTGTTGTCCTGGTATCGTCACACCAGGCCCTGCCGGTTGCTCGGTCCAATCCCGTGAGGCTGAGGAAAGTTTTGAGGAAGGTATTCTTCTCGATGTTGAAGTTAAGGAAGGTATGAATATATGATATCTCATGTACTAGGTTGTTCACATGTTGAAAGGTATGTTATTCTGTATATTTTGAGGCTTGTATCTTGGAGGTTATGGCATATTCTTGAGGCATATCTTGGAGGTATTGGCACATGGTTGAGGTACATCTTGGATATTTTGGCACATGTTTAAGGAAAATTTTGGGTATATGCTTTGAGGCATGATATATTCCTTGAGGCACATCTTGGATGTCATGGCACATGGTTTGATGCATATCATGGTGATTTTGAGCACATGATTTGGAGGATATTCTTGGTGATGTTGGCATGAGTTTTATGTGGTTGTATCAGTTTTTATGGTGATGATATATTAGTATCAATGACAACAACATTAACAAGTTGAGTCTCTTATTTAAATTTAAGGGAGGAAGGAAGGGGCAAGGAAAGGGAGTTGTAGCTTCCTTCATGTTGGAGCCTATAAATTAGGGGGTTGGAGCTGGAGAATCTAAGGAGTTGTAGCTTCCTTCAGGTTGGAGCATGTAAAAAAGGGGTTGATGCCTCCTTCCAGTTGATGATGTATAATTTTGGAAGGTGGTGCTTCCTATGAATGTAATCTTTTGATATATAAGAAAGCATTCTGTAATTTTCTCCCATTTGGGTTTCCATGCAAAATTCTTGTGTATTGTGTATTTGTGGTTATTTGTTTATGGTATCTTGAATGCAATTATAAGTGATAAATTGTTGATATATTAAATGATTGAATATTGTGATTAAAAGTGGTAAAGAGTGCCTAATACATATTCACCCCCCTCTTAGTATTAGTGAATAATCCAACACATTTATCTTTGGAAGGTAGCTCTGACATTAATAATACCAAAGGGTATTCTTTTATAAGAAAAAGTTCCCCATTTGGTTCTGAATGTAGTTTTTATTCTGTCTTCCTCAACCACCAAAACTTCAAAACTTTATTGTATCCTGAGAAATCCTCAAGTAAGGAAAACATTTAAGATCCTAATATAAGTTGCATAATCTAATACATAAATGGTACTAGTTAGTTGTGTTTTTTGGAAGCTTTATTCAAGTTCCAAAAATAAAGACACAAGCAAATTTGGCCAGTTTCGTTTCTGACTGACACTAGATTGACCACCCAAGCTGAGTATCGAACTTAAAAGATGATTTTCACATCCAAAATCTTCTTCAAATCCTTCTATACACGAGGATCAAGAGATGTATTTTAGTAGTTTCTATTGGAAAGGATTACTACCTTCTTCTTAGGTATTGTATGTTGGATTATCATGTGTGTCTTGTATGTTTTGAGATTATTGTATGTCCACACAAAAACATCTTGATATGTTCTAAAAATTTTGATGCAAGATTTTTTTCCTTGTTCTGAACATCCAATACCAAGATTCATGTTCTTGGGATTTTCTTTGGTTCCTAAGCTGATCATCTCATGACCTAAAGTAAAACCGTTAGTTTTAACATTTGATGATCATTTAAATTTGTTTTTCAAGTCAAATAATTTTTCTAGATTCACCACACCTTTGGGCATAATATGTTCTTTTGATTCAATAAGATCTTCTCTATTGATTTCCAAGTTTGTTTCAAATTCCTCACCATATATAGTTGAATCCTTGAAAGTCTCTTCATTCATGAGAAGTTCAATGATCTTCTCATATCCTTCAAAAACCTGCTAGTTTTTTATGTTGTCTGGAAGCAAAGGCCTATAAAGTAGTTCAATTGAAAATCTACCTACCTCAAATTCCTTTAATGAAGCTAACATTGAGGCAACATTAGCTAAGGAATCGATTGCTACGTTTTCAAAGTGAGGAATAACTAAAATATTGAAAGTGTTATCACTCCAGGAAACTCTCCTAGGCTATATGTCAGAGATGCCTAGTAACTTAATCATTTTGGTAACTATTTTCTCAATAATAAGTGTGGGTTTGGATCAAGATGAATATCTTAATTTCTGGATTGTACCTTCAAGACAGTATCGCTATATTCATGCAATACAAGGCCTTCAAGAGCTATTATCAGATAGGTTTGTAAAACAAATGGATAAGAAAACCAATCAATTAACTAGAACATACATAAGCAATATATATGATGGGTCAACAAAATAGCCAAAGATGCTTATGATTCTTGCTTAACAGTCAAAAGTAAGATGACAATTACCATGGGTCCATTAAACATAGACAAAAGAACAATTTCAACTCATATGCATAGACAAAGATGAAGGAGAGTCTGACAATAGCAAATGAAAGAAGCTTGGAGGCTTAATATATTAAAGAAAGTGTCTTTCATACAAAAATAGTAGATTATAGAACTCAAAATCGAACCCCGTGTTCATCATATGTTCTTGGCTTTATAGCCTTTTACAAACAGTTTCCAGATCCTATATTACTGGATCAAACTTTGCCAAATATAGAAAATCAATAATTGTCTTAAGTAGACTAGATCAATTCAACTTCTCGATTTCTC
>JASDQU010752898.1:13812-28755 GCA_032191745.1 Picea mariana | reverse complement strand
AAGCTTTCCTAAACTTTTGGTAAATCAAGAAACCTATGCTTACTTTACCTCAAGTTTACCTTTGGAAACACTTGACTTGGTACTGCGTACTAGATTTCTTTCTTGATCCAAGCTTTCATAAAAAAAAAATGACTTTGTAATATCAGTTAGCCACCCCAGTGTTAAATAAATATGCTTCTTGGGTGTGTCTTCTGGCTCAGCAAGGAAAAGTTCAATAAATGTAACTAGTATTCCAACACTAGTTTGACCTTTTGCAATTTTCTTTTGCATGACTTTGGTATCTGAGTTTATCCCTAGATCACTTGAACAAAACTGGTGGTTGCAGAGGGCAATTAAGCCTACTCTTTGTTTTGCCAATTGTATTAAAAATAATCTGCAAAAAAAAATGATCTTTTGTGATTGCAATTTGCCTCAAATCCAGTATTAAAACTTCGAACTGTTCACGTTGTTTAACAAACTTACTAAATTCAATTAGAATTGTCAGTAATACCATAACTACATCCATATTTGATGACCCATTTCTCAGTTCTGGAAAACAATTGACCTGTACTCCTTTGTAGCAACAACAATGATTTCATTCATCATTGCAGGACTTGGTGCAACTGGAGGCTACATTCCATTCTCTAGACCAGTTGAGGTTATGAAAATGGAGTTGGCGAGGCATTCATTCCAAAAATTTGCACAATCTTGCAATTGTTTAAGTACAACTAGAGTCAAATTGATTGCTGGTCTCCTCTCCATGGATTTATATGAGTCTCCATTCATTAAATAATCAATTACAATAGCAGGTGACCTATTTTGGTCAAACATGCAATGTAGGGGAATTTCATAGATCCATTTCTCACGGATCTAATCAAATAAGAAAGAGCACGGATTTGCAACTATTTTCTGGGAAATATCAGTTTGCAAAATCCTGTGTATCTCCCAAATATAACACAATTTTAGGAAACTATTTTCGTAGGACCCAGATGGGCTCGTGCTGGAAATAACCCATGTGGCCATTTTTCAAAATTCCTCTTCAATTTCAAACAACTGACCCCGAAAAGTTGTCTGTCAGTTTAGCAACAAAATTTTCTGGAAAAGATAAGTTGAGAGAATCGTGAAAATCTCCTAGATCTTTCATAAATTTGGGAAACCAATCTTACCGAACCCAAATGGGATCGTTCCCCACAAAACCCATGTGGAGGATTGGCAAGATTTGCATCCATGTTTGTGCAATTGACAACGAAAAAAATGGTGTCTCTATTCTGGTCACGAATTTGATGACTGTTTGCAGAGAACAATCTTCACGGGTCATTATGGATTTGTACAAGTTGAAATCCCAACTCTGATTGGACACTTCTATTCAAAGATATGATTCTGTATTAAAATCTTTGAAAATAGAGCTGGAGAATTTTAAAACTGCAGAAGATGCTGAGTTTGCTACGCATTTCAATATTTCTACAGATACTAATGCAGAATTTGATGAGGAATCTGAAGTGGACCTCCTGCTAAAGACATTGTTTGAAAGAAGAATAAAGAAGTTGAATGAAGGAGATATAGGGTGTAGGATTGAAAGTCTGGAGCTGGTTTAGCCACATAATGGAGCGCTTTTCTACCAAATGGAATGCTTTTCTATAGAAATCTTTCGATGTCACTGTAATTTTTCATGATCTCTCTTCATCAAAGGAGTCCAAGAAATAATAGTTACTGTTGAATGAAGTCTCTTGGATGATGAAATATTGGAGGGATGAAGGCTGAGAACCAACTATGAATTGGATTATAGGACCTTGTCTTACTATTGGAGAAAATTTGTCATATGCTGTAAAGAACTGACTATTGGACTGATAGGAGCTAATCCAAAACAGAGGAAAATAAACCTTCCCTGTGTGAAGGAGATCTATGCTACTACTAAAATTAGTGATCTTGGAGAATGATCCATTCTTATTGTTAAACTAGGCTACTGGGCTATGCTTGGATTGCAGAAACAAAACATATTTGTTGAAGCTGATCTAGTCTTTGACATTCTCTTTTATTCAAAAGCATAAAAATTGATGCACTGAACTTAGACTACCTTATGCAACATTTTAAAATCTTATTTATTCACTGTCCTACCTACTTGGAAAATGAAAGCCTTTTCTCAAGTGTAGGAAAACTTCCGGTGAAACCATGTGCGTAGCAAAATAAAAAAACATACTCATATCCAGATATGGAAGTGATCTGAATATCAGGGGTTGATATCTGGATGTCTTGAATGCCGAGAAGGAGGAGCTTAGATGTGTCAATCTTGCATGAAAAGAAGCATGGAAAAAAACATGTAAATGAAGTACTTGGGAGGTCAGGCTCAAAGAGGAGCCTCATTTCTAAAACTAATTACTAATAAATGACTCAGAGCTAATTAATCTCAAAATAAACAATAAAAAATATGATAGAAACCAAAATGAGTAACTTGATATTATAAGAAGGCTTGCTAGGCCTTTATATAGAATTACAAAATGGTCCATTGGACAATGCAAAAAAGAGCTCATTAAAGGGCTGAGATGTGGATGGCTTGAATGCCGAGACAGGAGGAGCTTAGACGTGTCAATCTTGCATGAAAATAAGCATGGAAAAAAACATGTAAATGAAGTACTTGGGAGGTGAGGCTCAAAGATCAACCTCACCTCTAAAACTAATTACTGGTAAATCACTCAGAGCTAATTAATCTCACAATGAACAATAGAAAATATGAGAGAAACCAAAATGAGTAACTTGATATTATGAGAAGACTTTCTAAGCCTTTATATAGCATTACAAAATGGTCCATTGGACAAAGTCAAAAATAGCTCATTAAATGAGTTTCTATTATTAATATAATAGATCTAGCTACCCAACTAACTAAGTAGTTGAAAATAAAACTCTATACAATAATGGAAAGAGCTCATTAAATGAGTCTCTATTATTATAAAAATAGATCTAACCACAGAGCTAACTAAGTAGTAGAAAATAAAACCCAATACAATAATGGAGAGGTGAGACTCTCTTTGACCCATATGAGCAACCTGTTAGCCCAATTAAGTAATGAGAAGGTGGGCATCTCCTTGATCCACATGGGAAATTTATTAGCTTTATAGCTTTATGAATTTTGCATCCGAATTTATACCATACACCCCCTAAAATTTGGATCATTCCTCCCCCCTTAGAAAATGATGGTCCCCATCATTTCATCCATGCTAAAAGGAGAAACCCCATTATTGTACCATTATGATTACAATGTGAAAATACACAATGAAGAGAAGGGTTTTGTGTGGTTTACCCATAACCGTGGGTTTGTGGTTGACCCATAACCTAGTTGACAATGACATTGTACATGGGTAGAAAAATAAAGAAACTTTAATAAAATCCCAAAATTAAAAAAATAATATGGAAAGATAGTGACGTTGGGGGCTGTGAACATCTTTCTACAAATTTATTCGTAACTTCTGCTACATGTGATGAAATCCAATTTCGTCGAAGACCCATTTGATCTACTGAAGGGATATTTTCATTGGTATATGGAACTTGTTCTGAGGTGGCCCATGGAGTGAGAAAAACCAGGCTGAAGTTGAAGGGCGTGCGACCACGCTGGTTACAGACATGTGTTGCTTCAAACACAAATATCTCATAAACCAAACAACAAAATAAAATTATGTGAAATACCCATTTGAGATATTGAATATATATATATATATATATATATATATATATATATATATATATATATATATATTCATCCATATGTGGAAATCCTTTTATATTTTCCTGATCAGGGAGAAAAATACCGTTGAAGATGGTCGTACACACGGCCTCCTTGGGTCAAATACATGCTGAGATTCAATCGATAATATCTCTCAAACAAGGAAGCCAAATACAATTTTGCAAAATACCCATTTGATATCTTGAAGCAATATTTCTAGCCATATGTGTAACTCCTTCTGTGATTTATTTAGCAAGGAGAAAAATACTATTGAAGATGGTAGTATGTGCAACCTCCTTGGGTTAAATACATGCTAAGATTCAATCAATGATNTATATATATTCATCCATATGTGGAAATCCTTTTATATTTTCCTGATCAGGGAGAAAAATACCGTTGAAGATGGTCGTACACACGGCCTCCTTGGGTCAAATACATGCTGAGATTCAATCGATAATATCTCTCAAACAAGGAAGCCAAATACAATTTGCAAAATACCCATTTGATATCTTGAAGCAATATTTCTAGCCATATGTGTAACTCCTTCTGTGATTTATTTAGCAAGGAGAAAAATACTATTGAAGATGGTAGTATGTGCAACCTCCTTGGGTTAAATACATGCTAAGATTCAATCGATGATATCTCTCAAACTAGAAAGAAAAATGAGATTGTGCGAAATACCCATTTGATATCGTGAAGAGATATTTCCATCCATATGTAGAAATTATTTTGTAGTTTACTGAGTAGGGAGAAAAAAATTGTTGAATATGGTGGTACATGTGTCCTCCTTGGGTCAAATACATGCTTAGATTCAATCGATGATATCTCTAAAAAAAGGAAGCCAAATGATATTTCGTGAAATAACCATTTGATATATTGAAGAGATATTTCCAATGAGCTATGGTAGAGCCTCTAAAATTCTGTGTAGAGGTCGCAACACCTCTTTGAATTTGGTTGAGTGTAGAGGGCCACAAAGGATGACAAGGGTTTGTAGAGCAGCATGGGCTATTGTAGAGGTTGTGGAAGCTCTGTGGATAACATGGAGACCCTGCAAATTTGTTGAAAATGTTGCATAGCAATGGATGTAGTGAATCCATGTATGGTTCTCCTTGTAATTGTGAACGAAGATCCGAGGGTAAAAACAAAAATTCTTGTAGTGCCTATGGACCAACTATGATGCTTACAGTGTATGGCCCGAAAAATGAATTCCGATAGTACCAAAAAGAGGTTGGTGATTGCTACAAATGTTGGAACCTGCAACATGCTTCAAATGACAATCTTCTTATATTACGCTCTTCCGATGGAGAGCGTGTTAGAAAAGTGGGTGTGCTTGTTTAACCATAGACAATATAGAAATATTGTCACCCAACCATAGGCATGAATTCCACCCCCGAGCACCTTGACCTTGACAGAGAGAATAATTCTGGTAGCAATTCAATAACCAACCAAGGCTAATGCACCAAGCAAATATAACCAAGACTGATCAGAAAGTCCAACCTAGAAAGACCGAAATTAAAGGTAGCAGTAACTACAACTACAATTTCTCCCCAGACTTGCACACTACTGGATTTATGCAGTTGCGATTTGTGTGTGTCAAATGAGTTCTGGCGCCTTATATTTATACTTCTCTTTCCAGGCTGTCTAGGCCAACTTCTATTTTTGGGTGCTAAATACTTAATATAAAATATTCTCTTTAGCTGACTTTACTTCTAGGGTTATGTCCAAGTCTTTTAGGGTTCTTCTTGCTTCCTGGAATATTCTAATCTCATCAAAGGTGACAAGTGGAGGTTAATACCTCCCACAACTACCATAATATCAACACTCCCTCCTAGCTAAGGAGGTATAAAAGGTAATGGTCTTGAGTAGAAACATACCATTCAACCGGTAGCATCATCATAGCCACACATGCTATATCATGATCAAATCACGAGCATCGTCAACATTATCCAACTGGATAATCTCCATGACAATCAGTACAATGTCATATGATAGAACACAATTGTGTCTATAGTAGTACATAACTACTATCTAGTGGTACATAACCATACCAAATAGCACACGGCTACTAACCAGTGACACATAGTCACAATCAGTGGAACACATCCACCACAGTAGTATACAACTATTGCCTAGAGACATACGGTCTCTACAACAATCATATCATCTGATATCAACTTGCATAAATAATATCATGATACACTTTGAGTCATATGGGCCATTCTTCCACTCACATCTGTGATATCTAGAAGAGCATCTGCCCTCATACAGTAAAATCATCAACCATGGGCTATCTGGACTATTATTCCAAAGCATGGAAGAATATCTATCCCTGATTTCTGAGCCTGGACCATTCACCTAACTGGGCCATTCCTCCGGCACTAAGCATAGTGCAACCTGGATAGAATGAGTCTGCCCTAGGGAATGCCTATCCCTTATTGCCGAACTTGGACCATTCACCTAACTGGGCCATTCCTCCGGCACTAAACATAGTGCAACCTAAAGAGAATGAGTATGCCCTAGGGAATGACTGTCTGGACCATTTCCTAAGGAAATGAATGTCCTACACCAACCTCCAAAATGGACCATTCTTCGAAACTTCTCACAACTGTGAACTTCGAAAGAGTGACTGCCCGGTGAGGTGGACCACTCTACTTGACCACTACTGAGAGTGGCTGCCAAGAAGAATGATTTTCCTATACCGTTCGCCCACACTGGTCACAAGGGGAATCATTTTCTATGGTACATCAAAATTCTATTGGATCATTTTCATTATGAAAATGACTGTTTGATCTGGACCATTTTCCGAACTAGAAAATGTTTATCCATTAGAAATCTCAAGCCACTTTCTGAACTGGAAAGGAACTGCCCATCTTGGACCATTTTCCAAACTGGAAAATGACTGTCCATAAATCAATAGTATATATAGTAGTGCTCCCTCCCAACCTAGGGAGCCATATCTTCCCTTTCAGCTAAGGGAGTTATCTCCATGAGCCTCATCTTGTCTTGTAAGTATGAAAACTTTATTGTGGACAAAGGCTTTGTCAAAATATTTGTTGTCTGCTTATCTGTGGAGATATACTGGAGCTTCACTTCTCCTTCCTGGACTTTATCTCGAATAAAGTAGTATTTTATCTCAATGTGTTTCTACCGTTCATGAAACACTGGGTGTTCAGATAGCCTTATACAACTCTGATTGCCATGGTATATTATGGTTGAATCTCGAACCTGATCAAATAATCCAGAAATCAACTTTCTCAGCCATGTTGCTTCTGTACATTCCTCACATGCTACGATATATTCTGCTTCTGCTATGCTGAGTGTGGCATACTTCTGTTTCCTACTGCCCTAAGATATCATAGCAGATCCCAAGCTAAAACACATCCCTGAAGTACTCCTTCTGTCTTCTGCACTCCCTGCCCAATCTGAATCTKTGAATCCATGAAGTTCTATATTACTGGATTAGGTATATCTTAAACCATAGTTTAGCATCCCACAAATATATCTTATAACATGTTTTGTAGCTATCCAATTCTCATGTATGGGTTACACCTGAAACTAGCTTAGGGTGTTTACAACAAAGTAAATATCTGGTCGAGTATTCACTAAATACATCAATGACCCAATCAACTGCCGATATAGGGACGGGTATACTAGATCAGAATCTGAGTCTCTTACTTTCCTTATATCTGTGGTCATAGGAGTGTCCATTTATTTGCAATCCATCATTCCAAACTTCTGAAGTATCTTCATTGCATACTTTCCTTGCCCAAGGAATACTTCACCACGATTCTGCCATACTTCTAGTCCCAAGTAATAATGCATGAGACCAAGATCTTTCATATCGAACTTAGAGGCTAGTTCCTTCTTACACTGGGTGATGCGAGACTCTTCACCTATCAAGAATAAATTGTTGACATATAGCAGTAGAATCATAGGTGCATTGTTCACGATTTTGTAGTAGATATTTGGATCTCCATGAATCTTGGAGAAACCAAGTCTTATTAAGTAGTTGTTTATTCTGGCATACCAAGCTCTTGGAGCTTGCTTGAGTCCATACAGGGCTTTCTTTAGTTTGCAAACATGAGTGTCACTAGAGTGTACTTCAAATCCTTGAGGTTATTCAATGTATACTTTGTCTTCGATTTCTCCATTGAGAAAAGTTGTCTTTACATCCATTTGATGTAGAAGCCATCCAATGGAAGTAGCAAGAGACATAATGGCTCTAATAGAAGTATATCTGAAAACAAGAGCGGATGTCTCGTCATAATCTTCTCCCTCCTTCTGGGAGAACCCTCTAGCTACGAACCCTGCTTTGTATTTTTCCACGCTTCTATCTACTACATCTTTGATCTTATAGACCCATTTTGAAGTTACTATTGATTTTTCTTTGAGTTAAGACACAATTTCCAATACAACATTTTTCATGATGGACTAGTGTTCTTCTATCATGGCTTCTTTCCATTGTTTCTTCTGAGATTCCTCTTCAAATGTGGTGGGTTCTTCATTTAGAAGCTTTGTCATACAAGATGCATAGATGGAGAATCTTTTGGGATTTTTTCTTTTTTTGAAGGTGTCACTTGGGGCTTTGAGTCTTTTTGCTTCTTGTAGAGTAGCTTCAAGCCAAGTTGGACATTTCTTGGTTTTAGGTACAATGACTGATTCAAGAGGTTCACATGGTTGCATCAGATGATCAAGTTGTTATGTTTCTTCATTCTGACTTTATGGAAGACATGGGCATTCTTCTTTAGGCTCTTCATACTCTTCTTCTTCTATAGTTTCTTATATGGATTTCTTGAAGGCCATCTTTTCATTGAAGATTAAGTATCTACTGACTTCAACCTTATGTTGTTACAGGATATATATTCTATTTGCTTTGTATGATTCACTGTATTCCACAAATATGCCCTTCTTTCCCAAGGGTTCTAATCTCTTCCTTTTATCCTTGGGGATGCGAATGTAAACAAGGCATCCAAAGATTCTTAAGTGTTCCACATTAGGTTTCTTTCTTGAGAAGGCTTCTTCTGGAGTGATATCCTTCAATATGTGGTGGGGACTTCTTGTCTGAACATATATTTCTGTCATGGTTGCTTCTCCCCACAAATACATAGATAAACCTTGATCGTTCATTAGTGCCTCCACATTTTCTTCAATAGATATGTTCTTCCTTTATTCTATGCCATTTTGTTGAGGATTATGAGGAACAGTTAGCTCCCTCCCAACCCCTGCCGATTTTCAAGAGGCAACAAATTCCTTCGATGTGTATTCTCCTCCATTATTTGTTCTCAAGGTATTGATTTTCTTATTTGTGAGGTTCTCTATCTCTACTTTGAATTCTTGAACCTTGCTGAAAACTTCGTCCTTTGTCTTCAAGAGATATAAACAAGTATTTCTTGAGTAATCATCTATGAATATTACATAGTAAAGAGAACCTCCTAGATATTTGACTGTCATTGGACCGCACACATATGAATGTATTAGATCTAGGATTTCCTTAGATCTATTATTGCTGCTTGAGAATGTTTTCTTAACATTCTTACCAAGAGCACATCCTTTGAAAATTCCTTCATGTGTAGAGTGTGGTTATGGTATTCCTTCAACCATCTTTTTGAGGAAGGGTAATGCTTGATAGTTGATATGAGCATACCTTCTATGCCAAAGTTCATTGGGATTGACTTCATCATGCACAAGAGCTTCATCATTTCATTCTAGTAGTCTGTATAGTCTTCCTTCACAGGTTCCAATAACTATGGCGTTCTCTATGTTGGAGTCTCTAGATCAAGATAATACTTTTCCATCTACAAAGGCTATTCTGTTTCCTTTGTCTTCTAGAAAAGATATGGATACAAGATTCTTTTCTAAACTAGGTACATATAAGACATTGCTCAAATGAACATTGTTACCTATTTTCAATTTGACAGAGGCTTGACCAATTCCTTCTACTAGATATGTGTTCTTATATCCAAGTTCTACCTTATAGGATGTCTTCTTTTCATTTAGATTAGAGAGTCTGGCCTGGTCTCCTGTCATATTCCTGGAAGCTCCACTGTTAATTATCCACATGTCATCTTCAAGAGCTCCCGTGAGAGCTGAATAGTGTAGATGATACATCTTTTCATTCATGATTTATGTTGACTCATAACTGGTCAAACTTTTATTTTGACCAAAATCTCAACCTTGACATTTTTTTCCTTCTGAGAGTGCCAAAGGTGCACTGGACTAAGTCGCAATAGAATATCTTCTCCTCGAGTAAGGTATTCCATCATAGGGTGCTGGGAAAGAATTTTAGGGTTTTTGCAACTGCACCTACTAGTAACCCTAGCGATAGTGCTTCAGTAATTGCACCTGTTAGAAACTCTAGAGGAAGTTCTTCAACGAGATTGATAACCTTATGGATTAGCTTCCTTCCAGTGGTTAGACTGAATGAAGGAGGTGTGGGCCCATAACCTGTTAGAAAAGTGAGTGTTCTCATTTAACCATAAATAATATAACAATATTGTCACCCAACCATAGGCACAAATTCCACCCCCAAGCACCTTGACCTTGACAGAGAGAATAATTTTGGTATAAATTCAATAGCCAACCAAGGATAATGCACCGAGCAAAGATATCCAAGAATGATTAGAAATTCCAACCCAGAAAGACCGAAATTACAGGTAGCAGTAACTATAGCTGCAGTTGCTCCCCAGACTTGCGCACTACTGGATTTCTGCAGTTGTGACTTGTGTGTGTCAAATGAGTTCTTGCACCTTATATTTATACTACTCTTTCTAGGATGTCTGGTCTGACTTCTCTTTCTGGGTGCTAAAGACTTAATATAAAATATTCTCTTTAGCCAACTTTACTTCTAGGGTTATGTCCAAGTCTTTTAGGGTTCTTCTTGCTTCCTAGAATATTCTAATATCATCAGAGGTCAGAAGTGGAGGTTAATACCTCCCACAACTACCATAATGGTATCAGAGTGTACCCTCTCTGATACCATTGATCTGAATCTCGGGGCTAAGATTTGGATGGCTTGAATGTTGAGAGAGGAAGAGCTTAGATGTGACAATATTTCATGAAAAGAAGCATGGACAAAAACATGTAAATGGAGTACTTGAGAGGTGAGGCTCAAAGAGAAGCCTCACCTCTAAAACTAATCACTAGTAAATCACTAAGAGATAATTAATCTCACAATGAACAATAGAAAATATGAGAGAAACCAAAATGAGTAACTTGATATTATGAGAAGGCTTGCTAGGAATTTATATAGCATTACAAAATGGTCAATTGGACAAAGTAAAAAAGAGCCCATTAAATGATTTTCTATTATTATTATAATAGATCTAACTACCCAACTAACTAAGTGGTGGAAAACAAAACCCGATACAATAATGGAAAGATCTCATTAAATGAGTCTCTATTATTATAATAATAGATCTAACTACCGAATTAACTAAGTAGTGGAAAATAAAACCCAACACAATAATGGAGAGGTGGGACTCTTTTTGATCCATATGGGCAACATGTTATCCCAATTAATTAATGAGGAGGTGGGAATCTTCTTGATCCACATGTGAAATTTATTATCTTTATAGATTTATGACTTTTGCATTTGAATTTAGACCATATATCCCCTAAAATCCGAATCAAGAAGATATACCTCTATGACTGCTTGGATATGAGAAACCAACCCATCTTTTATATTTGGTACCAAGAAGTGTTGAAGACGAGAATCATTCTTTGGCTTGGTGATGGATTGGAACCATTCTTCAATATAACTCTTCATTCCTTGATGTTCTTGTCTATCAACTTGCATATATTTTTCTATATTGCTCTGTAGGTCTTCAAAAATATGGCCTTCACGTTCCTGGATGCCCCCAGGAGATAAACATGCAAGAAAATTTTCAATTTCAGTTTCCAATATCTTCTCTTCATATGATGGATTCCCAAGTTCTTTGATTTCTTCTGCAATTTGGAAAGGAAGCTCAGAGGGTTGAGCTATAGATATTTCTTCCATCTCCACCAAAATATGAAAAAAAATATTGCAACAACATCCTTCCTTTTTCAACAGTTCTTGAACTTTCTTAATTTCTCTGGCTGACTCTTATAATTCCTCTAGTATATAGAATTCTCAAAAACTTGCAAACCACGCAACTTGGAAGAAATGAAATCTTGTACTCTAAACATGAAATCTTGCAAACAAACTTCAAAGTTGAGCATGTATTCATATCCTCACACTACTGGGAACCTTCTATCACCAAGTTGTCTGTTGGTATGAGAAATTTTCCATTCCATGCATTAAACTGAGATAAAGCACACTAAACCAAATGACTAATGCCTAATCCCTTAGAATCTCCCCGACAATGACACCAAAAATGTTAGTCAAATTCAATTGAATGAATTTGATTCATTAAATTATCAATCAGGGAGATCATAAGCTTGTGAGATTCCAACAAAATATATGCAAGATTAGACCACTAATTTCTAGATCAAACCGAGTAAAGCAATTTCAATGCTATGATCACAATAATACTCTTAATCATCCTTAATCTCTAACCCTTAGTTCCAAATTTTTTATCATTCTGATTCCACAGCCTACAGATTTCACCATTCGGTTCTGTCAATCAATGATTGTGTGATTAAATACTATGCTAGACTAGTTGCAAAAATAGAATGAATGAATTAAAATAACTCACATGAGTAAAATAAATTCCCCTTAATCCCATGGATTTTACCATTCCAGTTCCATGGTACAACTGAGAATGACTGACTTGAAATAATTCACACAACTGAAATAGAAATCACACAACTGAAATAAATCTAATTGGGTAGTGTATACCAGGGAGAGGGTATCTTGCCTCTCCTGGCATATACTTCCAAGAAGGACTACAACATAAAACTCTTGATTTGCAACAACAAACTCTTTATTCCAGCATCAAAATGATTACAACATTTCTCTTTCATATGAAGCTCTCGAAGTCCTTAACTAATTAACTTAAGTCATGAACTATGAACTATTGAGATGAATGACATCCTCTCCTATTTATACATTTATCTTCCTCTCCATAAAAGGAAAAGAAGTTACAACAACATGGGATTAGATCCTAAACAAGTGGATCTACAACCAACAAATCCTAGATCCTAAAGATGTTGATCTCTCCACCAAATATTGGATTTGATCTCAGATAATTTGAAGAAAATAATAATAATATATTTCATGAGATCCATGTGCTCAAATAGTAATTTAGGAAACTACAATTTTAGGAAGCTCATATAAGGTAGAAATGAACAAATAAAGGAATATAAGTGATGAAGGGAATGATGATGAAGGTGCAAAATAAATCAAATATGGCTAAATGACATCATAGAATGTGTTATTTATGAGGTCCAACAATATCTACCCAATTATTCCTGATGGCTCTAAGATAGTTCTCTTCCTAGAAAATTAGAGGAGGAAAATGAAGTTTTACCCACACATAGACTACAAATATTTCATCTTCTGGACCATGGGGAGAGAAACATTCCCCTAGAACCCATAAAATATGGGCTGGAGTAGAATATTATATCCCTCTCTGATGTGCTGGAAAAAGTAAAAATGAAATAAACCTGGCCTACAATAAAATATCTTATCATACCTTTGATCTTAGGGCACCAATGCTATGATACCCAAGATTCCACAGCCTTTGGACTTGGCCATAGCCCACTAAAATTTCCCACTAGAGAACATTCACCAAAAAAGTAAGTTGATCTTTGAGGTTCCTGGGATGAGAACTCCATATGCGAGATATATTCAGATTGTTTGACAAATCCGTTGGATTGGGGTGATTTTTTTTTCTAGGGGTTCAAAGACTGCACCAAAGAACAAAATGCCTCTATACTGTTTGTGATTTCAGCACCCATCTTTGAATATTCGATCAACGAGGCCTGGAAGATAGGAAAAAAAGACAAAAACCTTCACATGGGCCATACATAGTGACATCAAAAGAGCGACTTGGATCCAGAATGCCCACATGAACCATGCACAATTGTAATAATTTTTTTGATATAGACGACGTTGAACAAAACTTGTGCAGGCAAACCTAGCTACAAAGGAGGTCGCCTACAATATTGACATTTTTCTTTTTAAAATATATTTATTCTTATTAATATACAAAATTAAAATTAAAGTAATTAAAAATTAAATCCATTCTTAAATAATCATATGTCTTAATCAAATTATGTTAATTTTAATACATATTAAAAGTATAATACAACCCAATTTTAAATTAGTTAATTTATATACAAAGATTTTAATTTGATCTCAAAAAAACATGCAATCATGTTAGTGTTAACTAATAAGTATGCCGTACATCTATACAGAGGAGCTAACTTTTATTTATAAAGAAGAGCTAACTTTTATTTGAAGAAGATACCAAGAGTAACTCTTAAATACTTTAAGAGACCTCAATTTAATCCATAATCATATTAGTGTTTGTTGGGCTCCAAAAATGTCATACAAATGTCACTCATGACCATACATTTTTCACCTATGCTTCCATTACATCACTCATTATTCACTACCATGTCACTTCATTTTCCCTATTATTCACCATTAATGGGTCTCATTTATATTTTCCAAACATTATTTATTTTCAAGCATTTTTAAGAGAAATTCTTGATTAAAAATTAGAAAATAATATATTTTACTTCATATATGGAAATTGGATTGTTTTTGTGACATGTGTAGGTGCCAAGGAAGCTTCCAAGACACCTTTATGTGGCTTTGAATGATCAAATTCAAATTTGATAAGATAAGAGATCATGATCTCATGGAGAAGATCAAGGACAAAAGAGGGTTATGTGTCTAGATGGTTGAGAGATGTATGGGACTAAAGAGAGATTAGTGGATGATCATTATGAGTTCGTTACTCATCCCATTTTATAAATAGGAGTACAATATCCTCCATTTAAAATCCTGAAGTTTTGTAATCTTAGAATCTTGAAGCTTGTAATCTTAGAATTAGAGAGAGTTGTAATCTTAGAGTTGGTTTGTAATGGAGATTTTGAAATAAAGAATCATACTTCGATTTTGCTTCTACATCTAAGTCTCCTTTAAAGTGGTGTTCTTGTGGAGTTATGGAGGGCCCCCATGGCCTCACTTGCATGCTGATTTTCTTATTTTAGGTATAACTTAATTTATGTTTTTGTTTGATTTCAGCTTTTAAAGTTTTGTTAAATGTTCTAATACTGGAAGGATCTTATTTGAAAGTGTTTTTGTAAGAGAACCATAA
>JASDQU010752897.1:16688-27195 GCA_032191745.1 Picea mariana | reverse complement strand
TGATCCCCATACAAATTATACAAGTGGAACTTTGATCTCTGTAAATAAGAGCATGTGTTCCTGCTAAAAATAAAAAATTGGTAGGTGTATCGCTTAATGAATTGTCCTATCTAACAGTAAGACTCTGGCTATGTGCGGGTGCTGCAGGATGAAAAAGGGTGCTTGCTTTGCAGAGAAGGCGGGCAGAGCTATGCCAAGTTTGACGTGTGAAGAATGTAAGTAATTGAACGATTACTCTTATTTATTTTTAAGTTTTTCTTAATGTACTTTAAACAATAAATAATAAATCAATTTGTAAATTATTGTAATATGTTGTAGGTTAAGTTTAAAGGGAGTAAGTATGTATATTTCAGTAAATTTCAACATTAAAATTGTTGTTAAGAATTTTTTATTTCACAAACAAAAGGTTTTATACACTAATTTGACATAGCTTGAAAATTATCAATTATAACTTATGGATAAGAGAAATATATATAAGAAATTCAAAAAATTAAAAATAATTAAAAAATACCAATAAATACAGATTTAATAATTCAGTTAGATTTGATAGTAATTCTTTTAATTTATTTTTATTGTAATCTATTTGTTTATAGTTAGTGGAAGGCCAAAACAGCCAGGCATGCATCAAATACAAATTCATTAAGGGTTGATGGTAATTCTTTTAATTTTTTTATGGTAATAGTTGAAGGCCAAAACAGCCAGACATGCATCAAATACAACATCACTTCTGAAATGTATAAAATAGTTTTAAAAACTTATAATTCCAAAATATCATAAGTATAAAATAGTTTATAATTTAATACAGAAATGTATAAAATAGTTGAATGCAAGATAAACCAAGTACTGTGATTACAGTAAGAAAAGTAAAATATAGCAAAACATAGTCAATGCAGACCACTTATCAGATGATTTAAAAAGATTACAAAGTTAAATATTTTATGGAATAAGTCTGTTTAATTATAGTAATCTTCTAATCTTCTTGTTCCATTTCTACTAATCTGTTTGGTACAGATGTTCTTATGAAATATTGTTTCTTGTAAGCGCTATTCCGAACCCCTACTTTCAGTTACAGATGGTTTTCTGAAATGTTGTTTTTAAAGTGGTTTTCTTTTAACTGCTATTCCGAATCTCGAAACGTTTTAAGTTTTTGTTCTTTTTGGGATATTTTTTATTTAATTTTGTTTGAAATACAATAATTTTAGGGATAAATTTCAAGGAGAAGAGAGCCACAGAAAAATGCCGCGTTCAATCTGCAACTCTGTAATGCCCCGTTCCAAACTCACCAGCCTACAGAGCTCAAGTCGCGCCGGAGAGGGAATGCCGAGAACAATTCCTGTGCAGGTCTCTAATATTGTTTATGTCTCACCAGCATGTAGATATGAAGGGCAGGCACGGGTTCAGGGTCTTGTCTTGCTAACTGGTTTCGAACGAAACGAATTGAATGCAGACCGCCGCCGCCATCTGCAGGGTTGTTACGTAATGGGTCGCAGGGCGGAGGTCGTTGACAGACGGAAAGATCACCAGCGGTAGGGTCGACGGACAGCCATAGCCAATAGAAGAAGTAATTTTAACATCTAGAAGGTTAACAATAGTCTATGGGACAGACCTTCTCACACACTGATTTCAGCAGTTCAGCCTTTTTCCTGTTCAACTTGATGATTAGCTCCTCTAAATTCTGCACTGTCCCCTTGCTGAATAAGTTATTCCAAGAGCTAGCTGTCAAGATATTTATATAGTTGTCCCTGTTGTCTTTGAAAGCTTCACACTCTAAAATGAATTTATGTTTCCACTTTCCCAGAGGTGTAGAACACACACCCTTTCTTTCCAAGATTTTTTTGGACTTTTTCAGTGCTCAATTTCACAACGGAGTTGATGTGAATTGGTTCTTAATTGGGCAATAAGCATTTTGGCTCTCCAAGATATATTGGCATTGATGTATGCTATATATGTGACGAAGTATGCGGGAGCTCTAGCGGGAGTTAGGGTCGCCAGAGCGGGAGTTGAGACGTCGTGAAAGGTGCAAATCTTTTGTCTTTTAGTCTAAGCCAATAAAAAAATGCATGATGTTAGCCAACTCCAATTAAAAAAGTGTTGATATATCTTGACTTATTATATACACTTATTAGTCCTTGTCATAAGCATAGAGGGACTATAACAATCCATAATTTGTTGACTTCATATTAGTTTGTCTTTTGACCACAAATATTTGCATAATATCTATTGTTGGAGCTAGGGAACTAAAAACATTGATTTTTATATATTAAAAAGTACGATATATATAATGATTTGGATAATAGATTGGAGGTCTTATTGCTAGCTTGGCTATTCCCAATTTTTAATATGTTAGAATATTCAAATTTTTTGATCATATACAGTGTTTTTGAATCATATATTTTTGGAACTATTGTTACTAATTTTATTTTATAATAAATGTTTTTTTTGTACGTAAGAGACCTGCTAGAGTGCATTCTTTCTTAAATGTTTACAGAGCATTTCTGACAGACTTAAGTGTTGAATGTTTACATAGCAGGCTTGTTACAATTCATTTTCTTTCAGATTTTTTTTATATGCAATGTTCTCTGCAGTCGATTTGGGCAATATTGTACTTCAACGACATTGTTGGTTCACTGGTTCATGCTTGCTTCTTGCATCTCCACTGATTTCTTATTTGCATGTTGTTGTTGTTCTTGTTTTCATATTCGTCTTGTTGCAGTTTGCATGTTTGGGGTTCTGCAACCGCAATTCGAACTGCAACATTCTTGGTCGACTGGTTGGTGCTTGCTTCTTTGTTCGTTGGATGCTGCTTATTGTTGTTTGATTCAACTTTGCATGGTTCGGGTCCTGGGGCTGCAATTGGGTCTTTTGGTGCTTCTTAATTGGGTTGTTATTTGTTGCTTCCTCTTGTTTGCCTAAGCTTTGCAATGTTGGGGTGTTGCATATGCAGTTGGATCTCTTGTTACATTGTTTTGCAGTTGGATCCCCATAAAATACTATTAAGATAGAATAACATGCAAAGTTTTGTAGTTGATGTAAATTGCATCTCTTACGGCTTCAACCAGAGTTTGTCGGGCTCCAACTATATTTCATAGTTGGCAATGCTTTTTCCATGGTTTATGTCTTACTATGGTTTTATAGTTATGAGACTAAGTGTTGTTGTCTAAGCGATATAGTTATTCTCTCCCTCTTTTTTTCTCTTGTAAACTTTTCGGTTTTTTACCTTTTGTTCTTCCGCTATATTATGTGTTTATGGTTCTATACTTTCTCATGTTTCTGTACTCGCGGGTTCCCAGTGTGGCGAACTGACAAATCATTATCTCCATCTATATCTTCACATCACGATTCTGACCGACTGTCGTTCAGTTGCATACTTAGCCAACTTTATGAGTGCAAGCATTTTGTCGCTCCCCTCCATCCCTGCTACATTCTTCCCTTCCCAATGGACATTAATTATGCTTACAAAAGTGGCAACTGACCAGAGACGTTAAAAAATATTGGCTTTAATAAGAGGAAATCTCGAGGACATCTCCCATTAAAATGCATAGATGGGCAAATTTTTTGCCTTCATTTTGAATTTGCAAAAAAAAATATTGGCTCTTTTAGTTTTTTAAAGGCTTCATCATAGTAACAGTGCAATATTGTACTACCTTGCTTCCATCCAAGAACGTGTCATCCACAGAGGCCTTGACGTCATGTCCCTCTTTAATATTGTGCATATGGTAGATGTTGTCAGATTTGAGAATCTGCTTGGATATGGGAATGTTATTACATGCTATTAGTCACTATTCAACGCACATATTTGAAAAGATTGGCATTAATAAGAGGAAAGATCGAGGGTATCTGTCATTAAGATGAATTAAACCAAAATCTATGAAAGATCATACTGTCATCCTCGAGCGTTGTTTTTAAATACTTATTTCCATTTCTCTCTATCATCAAAGAGTTGGGATTTAGGGTGCCTTCATTCTAATGTTCCTGGTCATGGACATGTAAGACAACTTAGAGATGTGATTAAGGCCCAATTGAAAGAAGAGAGAATGGTTTTATGTGTCATGAGATTTGAGACAAAAAAAAACCGTGTTATCCAACAGAAACACATACACGAAAAATAAAAATAAAAAAAAATACAAGTATATTCTAGTTGGTGTTCTCCCTGTATTCGATGCTTTGGTTGGTTGAAAAGCCTACCTGGAGATTTGTTTGTTGATCTTCTTAGTTTTCTTGTTGGGAGTTGGAAGGGATTTTTAGGTCACCTGCAAAATGCTCCTTCGTTGAAGTATATAGTTTCTTCCAACAACACAGATTTGGCAAGTGTACCGAATTCTGTAGAGCACACAAAAATTTGTCTTCGTTAGAGGAGTCACACTTACCGTGGCTTGAAAAATGGTCTGTAATATTCGGAAATGACGTGAAATATTATTCCATTTGCGAATGTACCCAGAAGAAGGTAAGAGAAACTGCATGGCTGGATAAAACAACATACTAAAATTACAGAAGTTTATATTTCAAAGTTTGCTAAGCTACTTCTGGGTGTGGTAACAGAATTGACAGAAAGCCATGTTCTTTGTCAAAGTTTTTTCACTGTCTTCTAGATGTAGTTACAGAGTCCACACACAATAAATTGTCTATCACTACTACACAGAGGTTTCGTGTGTTCAGGTAATGATTTGGTTTCTGAAAATCACCTTTTACTACCACCTTCTTGTAATCATCTTATTTCATTCTTTAGAAGAGACCTTAATGTAGTGGTGTGTTTCCAGATCTATTTCAACCTAATGTCAATCTTCCTGTTGTTTCCCTTGCATTGGATGGGGAAAATGCATTTCTTGTGTTGCAGTTTATGCAATATTTGATAAAGAAAAAAAATGTTCAAACTATACAATTTCTTTTCTTTTTTTAATATAGAACAATGTACTTTTTTTAACAGACGCCTATTCAAAAAATTTTAGGCATTGTTTTGGGTTCACGTCCTTCAAGGATGTTAAGTAATCACAAAATTAATATTGTTTGTGTCAATGCAATTGAGTCGTCGTCCACTATGGCAATTGCATTAACACTGCAATGTCAGATAATAGATGTCTGGCATGTGCCTAATGTCAAGGTCATTATCGCATAGGACACCCAACGTCCAAATATTTATGGACTCAAGCCAACATTGCAGATTTCATGAGAAAGAAACACTAAAGTCGATGTTCTTTGCAGGTATGATAATCTTTTCGTTTAAGTAATTTGACAATGACATCCCTGCTTGTTCACCGCATTGTCGTAGTGCAGTCAGTAGCACTGTTCCCATTTCCACCACCAATGTCAATGTCCAAGGCCAAAGCTATCTGGAGCCTGGGGTCACCACCTATGTGGATTCCTGAAGGTGAAACTACCTAGATCGAAATTTGATTGTATTTCGAGTCTCTTGTTGCATTCAAAGGTCGCTCAACACTGTTTGACATCTGTCAATTCTGTTACAACTTTGGCATAAAACGTTCTGTAATTTTAGAATATTGATTCAAACGCCCATATAGTTTCTCACATTGGTTGGTATCCAATTTTATAATTTCCTACTGAGTGTATTCAGACATGGAGTAATATTTGGCGTCACTTCCGAACATTCCAGACCTTTCTGTAGGTCGCCATGTCTACCACCCCTACAACGAAAGATATATTCTGATGCGATCTGCAACATTTGATGTGATCTTGCCAGATCTGTGCTGCTAGAATAAGTCATGTACTTCAACAGAAGAACATTTTGTAGCTAGCATGGACTTTCCTTCCAATTTATTGAAATAAAACAAAGAAGTTCAACATACAAATCTTCAGGTAGGCTTTTCAACCAAACAGATGATCGAATATAGGGAGAATAACAGTCACAACATACTTGAAACTTTTTTCTGTGTCGGCTTTTGTTGCCTAACAAGATTTTTTCCCCCCATAACTGATGTCACATAAAACGACTCCCTTGACTTTGAATTGGACCTAAATCTCATTTCTAAGTTGTCTTGGATGTGAATGGTCAGGAACATTACAAGGAAGGCACCTTAAACCCCAAGTTTTTGAGGGCAGAGGGAAATTAATACTTAACAAAGAACGAAATGTTGAATAACCATCCAACGCAAGAAGGCCATATCTAGAAGAGACAAGCTATTCAAAAAAATGGGATATATCTAGTTGGAAGAACCAATTAAGTCCAAGACCCGAAATTGATATTCAATTCGTTGTTTTTTACAAATCGAGCATTTGATCGTCATGAAGACTGTCAACAAGCTTCATTATTGTACATATTTTTTATTGGTCGGTGGCACGCCAAATCCCAGTAATTGTGGCAAATAATCTCAGTTGTATTTTGTAACCCATATTATTTGAATATAGAATATTTGCGGTTTTATTTTTTATGGTGTTTTCCAATCTTTGGTATTTCTTTTCATTTTATTTTGTACCTTTTTTCTATGTGTCTTTAAACATGGATGACAAGCTTTTCTTTCTGTTGCCCAGTAATTCAATTTAAATAAAGGATACTATGTTCGTTCCTTACATTCTACATGGAAGAATAATTTGTCATAGGCCATACTTATGCGCCGCCCACCCTATACTTAAAGAAAGAAATCAGAGGACCCGTCTTGCTTTCATTCTTCGGGTCCCATAAATAGAATGAATTAATGATTATTACAACAAGGCAACTCAAGTGCTGACGCCATGTTCCTGTTCAATATCTTGCATTTATTGCAGCTTCTTCTATTTGATAATATCTGTGCATATATACTAATATGAGTACTATTGGAATAAATATAAAAAAATTCTCTTGGCCAAAACTTAGCCAATTATCTAGCCACTGGGTCCCGAGTTTGTGGTATCCAACACCTATGTTCCCTGTTCCGTCATATACATCTTGCAGCCAAAGAACTTCTGTGATCTGCAATTTATGCTTTAACTAGTGAGAACCCACCAGGGGTTCGAAAAGATTGACATTAATAAAATAACAATAGATTTTCTTCTTGTGAGATACCTAGCCCTTTTCCCCTTTTCTGCTTCCCGTCTATTATTGCTTTCTGGTTATATACTTAGTCTCTTTTCTATGATTGTGGGTTCCCGTGTTGGCGGATTGACATATCTTCATCTCCATCTATATCCTCAAATGACAAATCCGACCGACCACTGTTCCTTTCCATACTTGGCCAATTCTATGGCTGCGGTTGTCAGGTTGGCGCTTTCGAGCTCTGTTGCTTATTCTTGTGTTATATACATCTTGCACTCAAAACTTCTGTGGTTTCAACATTATTTGCGAACTGGACAACATCTTGCAAATTGGGAGCCAAAGAACTTTCGTGATCTACAATTTATGCTTTTACTAGTTAGAATGCAACAGGGGTTCGAAAACATTGGCATCAATAAACAAAAAATGGATTTTCTGCTGTCAGATACTTAGCCATTTTCCCCTTTTCTTCTTCCCGTCCATTATCGCTTTCTGGTTATATACTTAGTCTCCTTTCTATGATCGTGGGTTGCCGGGTTGGTCGGTTGACATATCTTCATCTCCATCTATATCCTCACATGACGAATCCGACTGATCGTTGTTCCTTTCCATACTTAGTCAATTTTATGGACGCGGTTGTCGGGTTGGTGCATACGAACTCGCCTTTGTTTTTTCCCCTCCATTATTTCTTTCTGGTTATATAATTAGTCTCCTTTCTATGATATCTGGTTCCATGAACCTATTACAATGCTTTCAAGATCGAATTTTATGTAAATTCTCAAAGTATTCATAATATCCTCAAAAACTAATAAATACAAAAAATGTAATGGTAAGTTAAGAAGACAAACCCGAACTAGCATTTTAGTAATTCACATAGTGTTAGGATCGAAATATAGAAACCAAGGGGTGATAAAAAGTCATGCATTGTTCCAAAACCAAGGACCATCCTTGAATCCTTGTTGATAATCAACGTGATCATAAAATTGAAAACTAAAAAAACCTTTGAAACAAAAAGAGATATCACATTTCTTTATCCAAGATGTGTGGATCCATTGGAACAATGTCAATGTAGAAGACCAATTCCATACTTCTGTGATCTGCAATTTATGCTTTTACAAATGAGAATGTAGCAAGGGTTCGAAAAAATTGGCATTAATAAAGAAAAAATGGATTTTCTACTATCAGATACTTATCCCTTTTCCCCTTTTCTTCTTCCCGTCCATTATCACTTTTTGTTTATATACTTAGTCTCATTTCTATGATCGCGGGTTCCAGTGTTGGCGGGCTGACATATATTTATCTCCATCTATATTCTCACATGACAAATCTGACCGATTGTTGTTCCTTTCCATACTTAGCCAATTTTATGTCCACGATTTTCGGGTTGGCGCTTTCGAACTCTGCTGCTTCTTGTTCCGTGGAATACATCTTGCACTCAAAACTTTTTTGATCTACAATTCTAGCGTGGACTCCTCGAACTCGCAAGCTTCACTCTACCATGGTTCTCAAATGTTTCAAAGTATCTATCGCTGCCGTCCATCCCTACTAACTTCCTAGCCTTCCTAATATACATTAGTTATGCTCTTACTAGTGACAACTGAATAGACTGGTTCGAAACAGTTGGCATCTGTCCCTCCGCAATATACAAATTGACTACTGGATTTTTACATCGTCCCCTCTTCCATGTTACAGATTATGCATTCAAATGTTTTGAGTGATACAATTTGACCGTCGGGGCCTCACGTCTTCTGGGGAGACCTTGTCACCCTATTTTGGATCCTCGTGTTGACGGGTTCACGAAATCTCCAATTCTTAGTCACTGTTTCCTGTTCCGGCCATCTTCGTACTTCTTTCCAAATATGCAACACCAAAGGTTTAATACTAAAACACCATCATGCAACAACCGTAAGGATCGTCATTAATAGGTCGAAGTCCCGAGGACTAACCATCCCTATAGAACTTGTCAAGATACATGCAAAGAAGATCTTGCTAGGTAAAATTTCAATATATTAGCGAAAACAATCCCGGGCCAGTGTTTCCCTATTCCATACTTGGACACTTTTTTGATTGCGGGTTCTCAGATTGACGGCCTCAAAATTGTGTTTGGAATATTCCTCAACTTGAAACAATGGCCAGAGTTCCGCAATATACAATTTGTCCACTAGAATTCCCCGTCACGATCCCAGTCGTCCGTCACTCCTTTCAATACTTAGCCCCAAGTTGGCTGTATTTCCATGGCAGTGTACATTTACTGTGTATCCATGTTTCATACTTAGACATTTTTTTGATTGTAGGTTCCCGGACTGGTGGGCTCAGGATTGTGTTTCAAATGTTCCATGACTAGCAAGCAGTACCCGGAGTTCCGCGATATATAGTTTGACCCTCGGGCCCTCACCTCTGTTGGATGTATCTTGTACCCCTATTTCGAAGCATCAACAACTGCTTTCGATAATTAGTCATTCCTTACTTGTTTTTTTTTGTCCCTGCCACCTTCCTACTTCTCTTTGGAAATGCATTTGGTAAGCTTTAATGCTAGAACTCACTAGTACATATTGTAAAAATTCCGACGTTTTATTTGCGGTGTTATGGACAAAATTGTCCATATTGTCACAAAATAGAGGAAATTAAAAAAAAAAATTTCATATTGCCTGATAACGTCGGTCTTGCCACGTTGACGTCTCTCTTGCCACGTTAACGTCTCTCTTGCCAGGTTTTCCACCGGAACGTCTCTCTTGCCACGTTTGTGACATAGACATCGTTCTTGCCACATTTGTGAAGATTGATGTCGCAATTGCGACGTTTTGGAAACTAGGTTTTCCCCTCCAATGGTCACCTTAGTATGTTGACCAAGTCAAAATACTAACGGTCATTTAGGTTTTTTTTATGTTGGAATTGCGACGTTTCAAAATCTATAAATATGTTGCATTGGATGGATGTTGCGACAAGTTTGCTGCTTTGGGGTCATAGTAGTTAGTGGTTAGAATGTTTTAGGGTGTGATTTTTATGTCATGAATTATAGGGGTAAATGATTATAGTGTGTAAAGGGTTAGAATCTATTTGGGGCCATCATGAAAATTTCAGTGTCGGAGCATTGAGTACTTGAGAGGTTGGATGGCAAGTGAGTAGTAAAATGGTATCATGAGAAAAGCTTCCTTAAGCCTTAATGGAAACTAGTGTGCTAGTTGCAGGTTTAGAACAAGTGTAGGTTATTAAAATCGTCAATATGAGTCAACCATGTTAAATATGGTTAACTATAGTCAAACATGATGAATTATGCTCAATCATCGTCAACAATGGTCAATGGAGATCAATATCGTCAATAAAGGTGAAGGGTTAGTTGGTTACTAGAGTGAATGTAATAGGAGGGTCATGGGTTAAGGGATTAGTAAGTTGCATAGTTAATGGATTAGTGGGTATGTTTCGATGAAGTTAGTGGGTCAAGGGTTTATGAGATGGGTTCAGTGGGATTAAATAGTTAGGAGGTTCATGGGTTCATGCATCAACCATGGTCAATATAGTTAACGATGGTCAAATATGACTAGTGGG
>JASDQU010752897.1:2070-13740 GCA_032191745.1 Picea mariana | reverse complement strand
ATGAGAAAGAAACACTAAAGTCGATGTTCTTTGCAGGTATGATAATCTTGTAGTTTAAGTAATTTGACAATGACATCCCTTCTTGTTCACCGCATTGTCATAGTGCAGTCAGTAGCACTGTTCCCATTTCCACCACCAATGTCAATGTCCAAGGCCAAAGCTATCTGGAGCTTGGGGTCACCGCCTATGTGGATTCCTGAAGGTGAAACTACCTGGATCGAAATTTGATTGTATTTCGAGTCTCTTGTTGCATTCAAAGGTCGCTCAACACTGTTTGACATCTGTCAATTCTGTTACAACTTTGGCATAAAACGTTCTGTAATTTTAGAATATTGATTCAAACGCCCATATAGTTTCTCACGTTGGTTGGTATCCAATTTTATAATTTCCTACTGAGTGTATTTAGATATGGAGTAATATTTGGCGTCACTTCCGAACATTCCAGACCTTTCTGTAGGTTGCCATGTCTACCACCCCTACGACGAAAGATATATTCTAATGCGATCTGCAGCATTTGATGTGATCTTGCCAGATCTGTGCTGCTAGAATAAGTCATGTACTTCAACAAAAGAACATTTTGTAGCTGGCTTGGACTTTCCTTCCAATATATTGAAATAAAACAAAGAAGTTCAACATACAAATCTTCGGGTAGGCTTTTCAACCAAACAGATGATCGAATATAGGGAGAATAACAGTCACAACATACTTAAAACTTTTTTTTGTCTCGGCTTTTGTTGCCTAACAAGATTTTTTTCTCCCATAACTAACGTCACATAAAACGACTCCCTTGACTTTGAATTGGACCTAAATCGCATTTCTAAGTTGTCTCGGATGTGAATGGTCAGGAACATTACAAGGAAGGCACCTTAAACCCCAAGTTTTCGAGGGTAGAGGGAAATTAATACTTAACAAAGAACAAAATGTTGAATAACCATCCAACGCAAGAAGGACATATCTAGAAGAGACAAGATATTCAAACAAATGGGATATATCTAGTTGGCAGCACCAATTAAGTCCAAGACCCGAAATTGATATTCAACTCGTTGTTTTTTACAAATCGAGCATTTGATCGTCATGAAGACTGTCAACAAGCTTCATTATTGTACATATTTTTTATTGGTCGGTGGCACGCCAAATCCCAGTAATTGTGGAAAATAATCTCAGTTGTATTTTGTAACCCATATTATTTGAATATAGAATATTTGCGGTTTTATTTTTTATGGTGTTTTCCAATTTTTGGTATTTCTTTTCATTTTATTTTGTACCTTTTTTCTGTGTGTCTTTAAACGTGGATGACAAGCTTTTCTTTCTGTTGCCCGGTAATTCAATTTAAATAAAGGCTATTATGTTCGTTCCTTACATTCTACGTGGAAGAATAATTTGTCATAGGCCATACTTATGCATCGCCCACCCTATACTTAAAGAAAGAAATCAGAGGACCCGTCTTGCTTTCATTCTTCAGGTCCTATAAATAGAATAAATTAATGACTATTACAACAAGGCAACTCAAGTGTTGACGCCATGTTCCTGTTCAATATCTTGCATTTATTGCAGCTTCTTCTATTTGATAATATCTGTGCATATATACTAATATGAGTACTATTGGAATAAATATAAAAAAATTCTCTTGGCCAAAACTTAGCCAATTATCTAGCCACTGGGTCCCGAGTTTGCGATATCCAACACCTATGTTCCCTATTCCGTCATATACATCTTGCAGCCAACGAACTTCTGTGATCTGCAATTTATGCTTTAACTAGTGAGAACCCACCAGGGGTTCGAAAAGATTGACATTAATAAAAGAACAATAGATTTTTTTTTTGTGAGATACCTAGCCCTTTTCCCCTTTTCTGCTTCCCGTCTATTATTGCTTTCTGGTTATATACTTAGTCTCTTTTCTATGATTGTGGGTTCCCGTGTTGGCAGGTTGACATATATTCATCTCCATCTATATCTTCAGATGACAAATCTGACCGACCACTGTTCCTTTCCATACTTGGCCAATTCTATGGCCGCGGTTGTCAGGTTGGCGCTTTCGAGCTCTGCTGCTTCTTCTTGTGTTATATACATCTTGCACTCAAAACTTCTGTGGTTTCAACATTATTTGCGAACTGGACAACATCCTGAAAATTGGGAGCCAAAGAACTTTCGTGATCTACAATTTGTTCTTTTACTAGTCAGAATGCAACAGGGGTTCGAAAACATTGGCATCAATAAACGAAAAATGGATTTTCTATTGTCAGATACTTAGCCATTTTCCCCTTTTCTTCTTCCCGTCCATTATCGCTTTCTGGTTATAGACTTAGTCTCCTTTCTATGATCGTGGGTTGCCGGGTTGGTCGGTTGACATATCTTCATCTGCATCTATATCCTCACATGACGAATCCGACCGATCGTTGTTCCTTTCCATACTTAGTCAATTTTATGGACGCGGTTGTCGGGTTGGCGCATACGAACTCGCCTTTTCTTTTTCCCCTCCATTATTTATTTCTGGTTATATACTTAGTCTCCTTTCTATGATATCTGGTTCCATGAACCTATTACAATGCTTTCAAGATTGAATTTTATGTAAATTCTCAAAGTATTCAGAATATCCTCAAAAACTAATAAATACAAAAAATGTAATGGTAAATTGAGAAGACAAACCCGAACTAGCATTTTAGTAATTCACATAGTGTTAGGATCGAAATATAGAAACCAAGGGGTGATAAAAGGTCATGCATTGTTCCAAAACCAAGGACCATCCTTGAATCCTTGTTGATAATCAATGTGATCATAAAATTGAAAACTAAAAAAACCTTTGAAACAAAAAGAGATATCACGTTTCTTTATCCAAGATGTGTGGATCCATTGGAACAATGTCAATGTAGAAGACCAATTCCATACTTCTGTGATATGCAATTTATGCTTTTACAAATGAGAATGTAGCAGGGGTTCGAAAAAATTGGCATTAATAAAGAAAAAATGGATTTTCTACTATCAGATACTTATCCCTTTTCCCCTTTTCTTCTTCCCGTCCATTATCACTTTTTGTTTATATACTTAGTCCCAATTCTATGATCGAGGGTTCCAGTGTTGGCGGGTTGACATATCTTTATCTCCATCTATATTCTCACATGACAAATCTGACCGATCGTTGTTCCTTTCCATACTTAGCCAATTTTATGGCTGCGATTTTCGGGTTGGCGCTTTCGAACTCTGCTGCTTCTTGTTCCGTGGAATACATCTTGCACTCAAAACTTTTTTGATCTACAATTCTAGCGTGGACTCCTCAAACTCGCAAGCTTCACTCTACCATGGTTCTCAAATGTTTCAAAGTATCTATCGCTGCCCTCCATCCATACTAACTTCATGGCCTTCCTAATATACATTAGTTATGCTCTTACTAGTGACAACTGAATAGACTGGTTCGAAACAGTTGGCATCCATCCCTCCGCAATATACAAATTGACTACTGGATTTTTACATCATCCCCTCTTCCGTGTTACAGATTATGCATTCAAATGTTTCGAGCGATACAATTTGACCGTCAGGGCCTCACGTCTTCTGGGGAGACCTTGTCACCCTATTTTGGATCCTCGTGTTGATGGGTTCACGAAATCTCCAATTCTTAGTCACTGTTTCCTATTCCAGCCATCTTCGTACTTCTTTCCAAATATGCAACACCAAAGGTTTAATACTAAAACACCATCATTCAACAACCGTAAGGATCGTCATTAATAAGTCGAAGTCCCGAGGACTAACCATCCCTACAGAACTTGTCAAGATACATGCAAAGAAGATCTTGCTAGGTAAAATTTCAATATATTAGCGAAAACAATCCCGGGCCAGTGATTCCCTATTCCATACCTGGACACTTTTTTGATTGCGGGTTCTCGGATTGACGGCCTCAAAATTGTGTTTGGAATATTCCTCAACTTGAAACAATGCCCGGAGTTCCGCGATATACAATTTTTCCACTGGAATTCCCCATCACGATCCCAGTCGTTCGTCACTCCTTTCAATACTTAGCCCCAAGTTGGCTGTATTTCCATGGCAGTGTACATTTACTGTGTATCCATGTTTCATACTTAGACATTTTTTCGATTGCGGGTTCCCGGACTGGCGGGCTCAGGATTGTGTTTCAAATGTTCCATGACTAGCAAGCAGTACCCGGAGTTCCGCGATATATAGTTTGACCCTCGGGCCCTCACCTCTGTTGGATGTATCTTGTACCCCTATTTCGAAGCATCACCAACTGCTTTCGATAATTGGTCATTCCTTACTTGTTTTTTTTTGTCCCCACCACCTTCCTACTTCTCTTTGGAAGTGCATTTGTAATGCTAGAACTCACTAGTACATATTGTAAAAATTTCGACGTTTTATTTGCGGTTTTATGGACAAAATTGTCCATATTGTCGCAAAATAGAGGAAATTAAAAAAAAAAATTCATATTGCCTGATAACGTCGGTCTTGCCACGTTGACGTCTCTCTTGCCACGTTAACGTCTCTCTTGCTAGGTTTTCCACTGGAACGTCTCTCTTGTCACGTTTGTGACATAGACATCGTTCTTGCCACATTTGTGAAGATTGATGTCGCAATTGCGATGTTTTGGAAACTAGGTTTTTCCCTCCAATGGTCACCTTAGTATGTTGTCCAAGTCAAAATACGAACGGTCATTTAGGTTTTTTTTTATGTTGGAATTGCGACGTTTCAAAATCTATAAATATGTTGCATTTGATGGATGTTGCGACAAGTTTTCTATAAGAACGACGCTTTGGGGTCATAGTAGTTAGTGGTTAGAATGTTTTAGGGTGTGATTTTCATGTCATGAATTATAGGGGTAAATGATTATAGTGTGTAAAGGGTTAGAATCTGTTTGGGGCCATCATGAAAATTTCAGTGTCGTAGCATTGAGTACTTGAGAGGTTGGATGCCAAGAGAAAAGCTTCCTTAAGCCTTAATGGAAACTAGTGTGCTAGTTGCAGGTTTAGAACAAGTGTAGGTTATTAAGATTGTCGATATGAGTCAACCACGTTAAATATGGTCAACTATAGTCAAACATGATGAATTATGCTCAATCATGGTCAACAATGGTCAATGGAGATCAATATTGTCAATAAAGGTGAAGGGTTAGTTGGTTACTAGAGTGAATGTAATAGGAGGGTCATGGGTTAAGGGATTAGTAAGTTGCATAGTTAATGGATTAGTGGGTATGTTTCGATGAAGTTAGTGGGTCAAGGGTTTATGAGATGGGTTTAGTGGGATTAAATAGTTAGGAGGTTCATGGGGTCATGCATCAACCATGGTCAATATAGTTAACGATGGTTAAATATGACTAGTGGGTTACTAGGTTCATGGGATTGGGTCAATATATTAAATCATGATTGTGTTTGGACTCAAATGGGTTAATGCCAACCATAGTGTATTAGAGGATTAGTGTTTTCGGGGTCGTAATATGTTAGGTGTGATTGCATCGGGGATCATAGTGTATTAAGGGGTTGTTGTTTTCATGGTCACAACGTTATGGGGATAGTGCATCTCTCTTGCCACGTTTGTGACATATACGTAATTCTTGCCACATTTTTGAAGATTTATGTCACAATTGCAACATTTTAAATGGCATTGCTCTGCAACCAATGTTTTACCCAACATGAATGAATTTTTACCACTTCAAATTTTACTCAATCTATTGTCCAAAATAATCATCATCATCAAAATTTAATTCAACCCTACTTAAACAACCAAATATGCAATGTTTGTCTTCATGTATGATATTATTTGAGAAGTGTTGTAATAGCAGGGTACATTACATATTTTAGTGAATGCAGTGTTCTCATTGTAGAGTAAACATGACACTTTCAATAATCTTATGATAGTTGATAAATAATATATGCAAGAATTATTTCAACCATTGGTATAAATATTCTTTTATTCATTATTATCAAACATTATTATTATTATTCCAATGAGATGATGGTAAAATTAATTAATGTATTGAATGTAGACAATTGCAGGAACTTAGAACATGACTTATGAAAGCATAGGAATTCACCATAACAAAGACAAGAAGTAAAATTTTTGACAACATCAAACCTAAAATGGACATAGATGTAACAATAACAAAAGGATGAAGTACTTATGCATGAACAACGATCAGATGTGGAGCCAAAAATGATGAGTAAGTAGTCAAGGCTTGAAGTGCTCCAGGGTTCAATTGTCATGTCTTGGGTCAAAGGGGTTAGGATTATAGTGTGTAAGGGGATAAAGGGGTGACTATGTATACTTACATAGTGTGTCTGAGACCATAATGGGGGTTGAATAATCAAATTCATGATGACACGTGGTATCGTAGAACGTCGTAATATAGAGGAACACATTGAGAGAAATTGAGAGTAAAGTACATTGTTAAGTAACAAATATGAGATTTGTTATTGATGCCTTTAGGCATAAAGCACTTAAGAGAGATCAAGAATATCACAAGATGATGATGTACAAATGAGAGTTATGGTGTATTTATACACAACTCAAGTAGGTTGCTACCCCTATGAGGGGTTGATAAGCCTACGTGTACAAGTTTGACTAGGTTGGACTTAACCAATCCATAGTATTAGAATAAATGATAATAATTGATTAAAGGATGGTCTTATCTATGATCAAAAATACATTAACAATACATATGATTTTGTCATGGCCACATGTGAATATTACACCAATAATTCTAACACCTCTTCTTAATTTGAACTGGGGCCATAGAGGGAAATCATTATATCACAAGATTTGTATTCCGTCCTCAATGAAGAACAAGGGTATTACCCCCATGAAATCCACATGGCTCCCTCAAAAATCCACCACCGAACAATGTTACCACTATCAATCAACACTACCATCGGACGATGTTTGATATAGCCCTTCAGCTTAATGTTTGTGGAGCTGAAATACCCGAGAGAGAATGAAGCAATATGATGGGTTTCTCTGGTTCCACAAGGGTGACAACTGGAGCTTCAACGTGATCACTTGGTGGAGCCTCATCTTGGTCAAGAGCCTAATCTGATGGGATGTCTTCAGAAGGAGAGGAAGTTGATGCATCAATCTGGAAGAAATTTTCTTCTCTACATTTATGCCTTGGTGAATACTTTTCATCACAATAGTAGGGGATTCCTTGCTTTCGACGTTCCACCATTTCTGCTAGAGATACCTTTTGGACCTTCAATGTTTATGTCGGATTTGGGTTAGCCCTAGGGTGAGGATGGATGAGAAATGGAGCCTTCATGGGTGGGACCTGAAGGATGATTTCATCTTCCATTGTGAGTTGGCATGCCTGCAAATAGGTAGTGCGATGATGCATGTTCACATGAGCCCTGATGGCTTCCGTTAAGCTACTAAACATTCAAGGTAAAATGCATCAGATAAGCCCTCATTCCTTCGGTTTATTCTCTCTTTATTAAGGCGTCGAGTTACTTCTCTCTATATCTCTCTCTCTCTATGTTATTTTGGTTGTTTGGTGCATAACATATAGAGTGGAATCACTACTCACTTTTAAGGAAAAATTGAGAAACCGTAGGAGAAGGGAAGAGAAAGGAGAGATGATAACATTATATTAATTAAGGTTTTACTCTTAATTAGTTATTTAGCGTTGTAGSTTAATTAGTGTACTTTGATTAGGMTTTCCAACAAGTAAATAAAAAAATAACAAAGGAAACCAAACTAACTTATATTTACTTTATTGATMTCCTTTGTYGAGTTAATTAACTTGAGCATTGGARAWGAAGGAGAGRMGAAATGGAAGGAAATCACTTAGAAGAASAATGTTGTATATMTTAAAGMTACCTAGGATGAMAATGAGAATCATATASATCCCCAAGAGAGTGCTCCATGTTTGGAATGAACCTACACATGCAACTCAATCCTCTTGCAACACATACTTGTACCCAATCTCCAACGAACATGCAATATATGGAAATAGATCTACCATACAAAATAATGTAGAAATGAGGTATTGAATAGTGACCAAATGCCTTAAAAAATGGTTCATACTTTCCTTTCCCTTGTTGTGTTGGAATCTCCTTTAAGGCAGTAAGGGTGATGTAACACTCTGCTTCCCCCAGTCTATAAAAATAACTATATTGGCCAAGAACTATGGAAAACTCAAAGATGTGAATGTTTGATTTGACAGACCTTTGTATAAAAGGTCGAGGAATGTAAATTATGTTATGATTATGTGTTGCATGATTGCTGGGAGGGGGGGATGTGCTAAAAGAGACCATGATGGCTAATGAGAGGTGGTGGAAGGGACCTGGAATGGTTGCGTTAACTTCCACCGAACCAATACCGTACTGGTTTTTACTTGCTCAAAGACCAAAGCAACTCTCTGATCCTGGAATGAATTACCCGCTAGGATGGTAGGTGGGGAGGCTCCTCAAGAGTTAAGGAGGGGATGGGGGAAAACCGCCCATCCATAGAAGCTCTCAGACCTGACCACAGATGGGGGAATTCGCACCACACACAATCTTGTAGAAAAAGGCAAGAAAGGAAGTGTGGGAAGGGAGGAGGGAACACGTGCGACAGGGATCACGGAAGAAAAACCGGAGGAACTCTGGAAATACGCGGGAGTTATGAACAGAGGAGAAGGAGAGTAACCTTCGTCCTTGACTTTCGTTGAGCTGGAAGTAGGAGACTGAATCTTAAAGCATCGCGGTCTAGCTTGGGGCTTGCTAGTGGTAAATCCGCCTGGAGTCACTGAGCCTACGGTTGGGTGGAAACGAGCACCCCTCTCAGTAGTCGCATCACTCCTGGTGTTTCCGATAAGTGTTTATGTCTTGTATTTTGAACTGAATATCTTGGATGCATGCTCATGTTTATATGCTCATAAATGGTTTCTGTATAGAAGTGATTGCCTTGAGTTTTGATTGGGAATAATGGATGCATGCCTATACTTATATATGACCATAATTGGTTTATGTATAGAATGAATAAATTCAGAAGACGAGTCTATTTCCTTGAGATTTGTCCCATCTACTTGACTCATGCTATGTCCTGGTTTGATTTCTCGAAGGCACCTCCTCCCAGGAAGTTTCCTCGCATTCCAGAGCTAGAGTGAGTTCCTTGAAAAGACTACCATTATAGTAAACCCACAAGTTTACTTTACCCCTGTCACAGAGTTCATAGCTCGACAAATTAGGAATGCTTTTCAGTCAGGTCACCAAGCCTAGGGATAATTACCCAAGAACTCTCTGAAGGATCATGTGATCTGAGTCTGGAAACCTTGTACAAGAAAGAGTAGTTCTCTCAGGTTTTGAAGTCGTGAGAGTTAGAAGCTCCGAGAGGTTGGATCTTGTGATCCAAGCTCAGAAAGGACAGTGAGTCCAGTTATCGAAAGAGAGTACCCCATCATTTGGTAGAAAAAAAGTCGAAATCCTTTTGGAAATACCCCAGATCGATCAAGACCGACGGATATAGAGGAGGAGCATAGGCGTTAACACCTTGACCCCTTCAGCCTTCGCAAGTAGTGATGGGATCCAGGACCGTAGATCCAAGGATCTGTCAGAGCTCTATTAACCGTCGATCTTAACCTTTGCATATGCATGAGAGTGGACTCGACAAACGTCTTGAAAGTCTCGAAGTATTCGGAACCGTCCATCGACGTAGGACACGTGGCAGTCAGATAGCATTTCGCTAACTCACGACTTGGAGTGGTCAAAGGGTAGGACTGCATGAACTCATGATTCTTGAAATCATGACATGATCGTGGTCGTTGATCCATGAGTGATCTGGACCATCGGTCTAGCGTGAATAAGTTTCAGCGTTTTGGCACCTAGGAAACCAAAGGGAAAGACCCCTCATTTTCGCAAGTCGCGAAATCCCGGTATACAAAATCCTGAATTGGTTTAGCATGAATAAGTTTTTGCATTTCAGCACCCGGGAAACCAAAGGGCAAGACCCCTTGTCTTCGCAAGTCGCAAAATCCTGGTATAGAAAACCCTGAATCGGTTTAACATGAATAAGTTTCGGCACCCGGGAAACCAAAGGGCAAGACCCCTTGTCTTCGCAAGTCGTGAGATCCCAGAATACGAAACCCCTAATCAGTTTAGTGTGAATAAGTTTCAGCGTTTCGGCACTCGGGAGACCAAAGGGAAAGACCCCTCATCTTCACAAGTTGCGAAATCCTGGTATACGAAACCCCGAATCAGTTTAGTGTGAATAAGTTTCAGCGTTTTGGCACCCGGGAAACCAGAGGGCAAGAATCCTCGTCTTCGCAAGTCACGAAATCCCGGTATACGAAACCCTGATGCGCTCTATGGATGAGCCCTAGGTCACAGGACAGGGTCATGTGGTAGAAGGAAGAGGTAGGCGCTAGCAGTTAATCAAGGGTCTAAACTCGAGAATCGACATTTCGGGTCTCGAAAGAATTTGGACCGTCCGTTTGTAGAGGACGTGTGGCGAAGATCTAAAGCCACCAGGGTTATGGAGATCAAGGAAATAGGAGTGAAGACCCCACCAAAATCCCGAAAGGTAGAATGCCAGGATTTAATCCAGGCCGTTGATCAAGTTGACGATTTGGACTGTAGATCTGGATGATACCGGACATTTGGGTTTTGGGGATTAAAGGAACAAGGGTTCCTTGCAACAGGAATCTTGAAAGACGAGTTTCGGTAGTGCCATTTTGTGTTAGCATGTGTTAACCGAGGTGGTTGAATGGAGTAGGGAAAAGGGGAGCCAAGGAGCTCGTTAACCCTATTTTGGGTTTTAGCGTTTCAAGGGACAGGGAGCTGGGGAGAGCTCGCACACAGAAATCTTGAAATGCGAAAGCTGGAAGTGCCTTTTTGGTAAGGCCTGTGGTCATAGCCAATGATCACATGGAGGAGGATAAGGGGAGGGATGGTCTGCACTAGGCCCCATAGAAATTTGGGGATTCTGTCCATCAAAGAAAAGATGAAAAATCTAGGTTGTCGTAGTGGGTATGTGACAGATGAATTATTAAATTTGTTGGAGGGGACTAAGCCAATAAAGATGCCCTAAGGCCAAACAACAAAGAATTCAAGGTTGGAGCCAAACCAACAACAAGATATCTGTGTGGAGGGATTAGAGATGACTAGTGCTAGCAACTTAAAGGCATCGAAGAGGAGTTAGGAGGCTAGATCAAGATTTGATGACAATATGAGTATGTACCTGCAAGATAGTGAGAGGAGGAAATAATATTCCAAGAGACCTTACAAAGAGAAAATGAGTGATATAAAGGAGCAACATAAAGGCATAAGTGAATGTTAGGTTATCCATTGGAAAGACCAACTCGTATGGCACAACCATAATACAAGTTTTGATTGCAAACCACAAGTTTGATAGCCTATATTGCAAGGATTTTCCTTAAAAAATGCCCTTTGCTCTATGAGTTGTGACTTCTAGTAGTGATATGACTTGAAAACTTGTCATTTCTTAGCTCCAAAAGACTAGAAAGGGTTAAGGAGGGCTTTCCTAAGTAAACCCCCAATTAAGTGACCCAAAACTATTTTGGGATGTCAAGGACTTGAAATGAAGCATCTTAACCCACTTTGGGCTAGATAAGGGGCTTATAGCCCCAGACAAAACTCAAACAATGAGTTAGTGCCCCAAGGGATCTAAAATAGTCAAACCAATGACCAAAGGCCAATAGAGAGTGATATGACTTGAAAACTTGTCATTTCTTAGCTCCAA
>JASDQU010752896.1:18170-33825 GCA_032191745.1 Picea mariana | reverse complement strand
GGCTGAGAACTCGACCTCTAGGAAGTCTATGACTTTCCCTCTCTAGGAGTTGAATTGCATGTTGTTGCAAGTGAAAGGATGCCACAACACCTGTAAAATCAGGTCGTGTGCCATGGGAGACTCTAGTAAAGAGGAATTTATCTCTCTGTTTTGGTCCATGATTCCAATGAAACAAACTTAGCCTAAACATCATCGTTTTGTCAAATATTTGGAATCCATCCCTCAACTAGACCTCATATTTCCAGAACCAAGGAGGAAAGTCACCATTCTGTCTGAGCGAGCTCTAGTTGGAAAGCTTACAGACCTCTAGCCTATCCCAAAAGATATGGAAGCATGGGTAGCATGAAATGGTCCCCTAATATAAATGTATAGGTAATATCATTTTCCTCTGGTTGTGGTTACTATGTCTTTATTTTTGTAAATAAGGAAGTGTGGGATTTGATATTCATACTTGGGCTATACTTCATAGTCTCCAAGGGAATGTATCTATCCTTGTGGATCCTTGAATTCAACCTAGAATAGGAGATTACAATAGTTCCAATATGGGTCATATTACCCCACCTTCCATTAATTTTTTGGGATGAATGCTCCCTTAGAGAGATTGGAAACAAATTGGGTTGTTTTATAGATCAAGCATAACTAAAATGGAATCTATATTCTTGTGCAAGAATATGTGTGGACGTGGACTTGGAGAAAGGACTCCCAAAATATTTTCCAATCAATCTAGATGGGTGGAGCCACCATCAAGCGCTAGATTATGAACATATTCCTTTTAGGTGTTTTTATTTTCATGCGTATGGAAATTTTGCTAAAAGCTATCCAAAATCCCAAGAAGAGCAACTTGCTTTGAAGCAACAATTAAGGAAGGAACTTGAGTTCAATACTGTTCCAAGCAGGCAAAGTAATTTTTAGCGAAAGGGGACTTATCATACAAAGTCTCCACAAGAGGGTCCACCCATGTTAGGTAACAACATATATGAATTTCTTGGGAACTTAGAGGAAACAATAAATATGGAAAATCTAAAAAATATGGAGGAGATTGAAAAGGAATAGGCAACCAATCCTAATCCAAAACTATCCCATCCGGGTAGTGGTATTCATCAACCCCCTAAGGATCCAGTGTCTAATTCACAAGGAGAAGAGGAGGAAACAAAAGAAGAAGAGGAAAATGAAGATGCAGAGGAGTCAAAGGAGGAAGCAAAGGAAATAGAGGAGAAATAAAGGTATTTAGGACAAGAAGAGGAAGTGTAGCCGAAAGAGTAGGCCCATCTTGAACCCATTAAATCCATCTCCTTTGTTGAATTCCTAAAGAAGGATTCAAATCCTTCCCCTCTCCTTACAAGGAGAAGGAAATACAACCGAGGCTGGATAGCTCATGAAGCAGAAACAAATATCCACCTGGGACATCAATCAACCCTAAATTTATTCTAAGATAGTCATGCTTTGTTTTTATATTTTAATTATGATCAATTTCTGAGAATTTATCCATGTACTCATGAAAATGATATGAAAAAACCTAGTAGAAAAAATTGATTTCTCCCCCATGTTTTACGAAAAAAGGTTGGAAATCAATAATATTACCAATATGCTATATTTGTATGATTGTTGTTTTCTATTCCATAGCCCTTTTATGATATAATCTTCTTGTTTCCATTTAAAAAAATGATAAAAAAAAAATGATTTTTTATTAATTTATTAATACATGATTTGAAAATTTAAAAACAATTTGAAATTTAAATAGTAAATTAATATTATGAGTATCAAAATGAATAACAATAATAATTTAATATAAACAATTTCATTTTAATATATAACTTTTCAAAAAAAACATAATAATAAAAAGTTAAGTTTACTAATAACTTGTATTTCAACTTCAAATTTCATTATTTATTCAATACGTTTTTATAACATCATAAGGTACATAATGTAATAATCAAGTTTATTATAGTCTAATTGTTAAGTTGGTTTTGTATTTGACAATATATTTGGAAATGGGTTTAATTTTACATATTACTCTTGTATTTATTTACAATATTCATTTCTTTGCTTTTTCTTCCAATAATATTACTTACATGACTTTGTAATATCAATATCAATGGTGTAGTTTTTTAATATTAATAGTTACACAATTTTTATTTAATTATAAAATAATACAAATTATTTTTATTTATAATTGTGTTTATTATATTATTATATTATAAGAGTAAATTCATGAAAATAGGTAATGATTTTGCATGGTGACTCATGGGTTGGGTAAAATGTATGGTAAAATCTTTTTACCAAAAAAACATCTTTTGACCAAAAATATGTCAATAATCTTTTTTTAATCTTTTTAAAACTAAAATATATATGATATATGTTATATATAACATATATGACACTAAGTTATTCGCCCCTCAAGTGTCTTCTACCAGTAGTTTAACTTCGTTATTCCAATAAATATAATTTTTGAAGCCACCGCCTTCCTTCATATATATTTATATCATATGATATCTAATATATATGATTTTAACACCTGAATGTAGGTAGTGAGTAGTTTTCATGCATGTGAGGGAGGAGATAGGATTTCTTTTTTTATTCGAGGATAGTGGAATCATACAGAATGGGATAGTAGTTGTTTTCCTCGACGGGGAGTAACACGAAAGGGATTACTTACTGTATGTTGTTGTATCCACCTCCACTGCTGGATCAACTCATTGGGAAACTATGACAATAGATTACTCTGCAACTGTAACCAGAACATAATCAACTGTTGTTCTTTGGTGCTGCTGGGTCTATCATTGTTGGATGGATTTCAAACTCAAACTAGAACCACTACCCGCTTCAGAACTTCATATATAATAATATATGCAATACACACATATGCTCTTCCACTGGTTCTCTAGCTGCAACTCCTGTTGACTCTCAAACAAAAGCTGAAACTGTTGTTGCCTTTGTCTCACATATGAAATAGTGAAACATCAACACCAACCATTATAGATGTATGTTGTTAGGTTTCAATCAATCATATGTTGCTACTTGCTCTTCTTCCGGGTTTATTTCATTTCAAATAAGCTATTGAAATACATACAATAAGATATATGGTACTGTTGGTGCAACTTGGTCTAGATCAACTTCGTATAGTTTCATAAACGGGAAATAAATCAAAAATAGAATATCTAGTATGTTGGTGAATGTTGAAATAGGGGTAGGTAGGAGTATTCTCTAGCTACTGATTTTGATGGTTTTAAATCAACTGGTCATAGATATGGAACTTGAACTAGTTCTGCAACCTCTCAAATTGAACTGGAACTGCTACATATACGAATAAATCAATAAATATGCTCGATAACTAGCACTTCAACTGCTTCAGCTACTAGGTGGGTCAAATAGATCTGTTGGTTCTATCACTGCTGGATCAACAAATTTGACAACTGGCTTTGGAAATATCTTTCTAATTATAGAATAATAAATATTCCCTAGATCTGAAACTGGAACTCGACTTGGGGGGAATGTTGGCTCCGGAACAAGCTCTCCTTGCTAAACATCTAGAAATAGATATGCAACTTGCTATTGTTTTTTTTATTGGAGCCCTTGCCGGTGAAATTGCTACAATCAATATACTATTACTCATTGGTTGTGCCTCTCCCACTATTGTTCTTGCTTTTGTCCCCACCTCTGCCGCAGGAAAATAAATACATATTCTATTCGGTTGACTGTAGAATATCTATTTCAAAGCAAGATCAAGGAAATAATATATATATGTATATATTCGTATGTTGTTGTTGTTTTCTTTTTTGTGGGTTCCGCTAATGAAACTGATGTTGTTGGGTTGTTCAGAGCTATGGTGTTGTTGTTGTCTCCACTGAGTCAACATTGTATAGAAAAAATAAATTGGAGGGCATATCATATCATCTATAGATATTGAAGTTATTCTACATTCTAGGAAAGGCATATCACACACACACACACACACAATCATATTGATATGGTATGCCCAGTCAGAAAAATAAGTATGCAATCACCATTCAAATAGATAGAAATTCTATGGGAATTGAAATGAAAAACCAGGGCCTANNNCGGTTTATTTATTGGGATTGACCCAACTCTATTATGTTTTCATTCTTCAAACCAAGCCCGGGAATAGGAAACGAAGTAGGATTTGTCCCCTAGGAGCATGGTATCATTGCACTCTACCCCTAGGAAAATGAAACACGTAGTGGTATCACTTTGTTCAAACCTTCCGGGGGTTCTCACTTTGTTCTGACCATGGAAGGATAGTGCTATCCCAGAAGAAGGTGTGCATAGAGAGGATAGGCTTGTTTGGGTTTCATCTCACCTGTGTTTATGATATCACTGGTTATATCTTTATCAATACCCCATATCTTTCTTAGAAGGTGTGGGGTTGAATGAAGTGATACCAACTAGAACTAACTCATATCTGCATTCGGGGCTTGATATTTATCGTGATTTCCCGACATACCCGTATTAGACGGTGTGCGAGAAATAAGGTATGTTCTTTGTGTGCTAGTGTGAATTAAATAAATAATAATTATATACAACATTTTCCAAGCATTCCCCCTTATATTCCAAGGTTATTCTAAAGAATTTCCAGGTGGCTCGAGATAATGGGTTTAAACAGGGAAACCACAAATTATGTTTAATTCTCAGAAAGCTTATATACGCTAAAATTCGAACATAGAGAGAATGAGAAGAAATATGTGTGCGGGAAGGAAGGAGAGAAAGGTTACGGAAGTGATCATGGAATTATATTGAATCACCTTCTTCTCACCACTGCACTGGTTGAAGCTGTGAAGAGTAAGGAATGCACAACATACCTGAAAGGATAGGCTTCTTTGTTTGCTGGGGATGAGGGGGCGAGCAAAGCGAATAATGTATATAATATATGTTAGATCTAACATATATGATATATGTTATATTTTATATAAAAGAAAAAATTTCAAAGTTTAAACTTAATGGAACCATGTTTTCCACCCAAAGTTTGTTTTTACTCCAATGGAAAGCCTACGAGAATCTTTGATTCCAAATATTTTCCGACATAAATAGGTTTTTGACAAAATAATAATAATAATAATAAGTTTAAATATTCTCCAACATAAATAGGTTTTTGCCCAAAAAAATAAGTTTATATATAAGAGTGAGCACAACCAACCCACTTTTTTCCAATTATATACATCAAACATAGCTTATCCACACTAGTGAATTTTCAACTTCGGCCTTAGCATGTTGCTACCCTATTGTATTGCTTAGAGTTTCCAACATGTTTTCATACTCATCCTACTTGAAGTGCTCAACCTATTTTCTTACAAGTGTCCTTCTCATCTTATCGTCTTGCTTGTCCTGCATACAATTCCCAACCTATTGTCTTACTCAAAATTTCTTAATTGTTTTCCTCCAAGGGTGAGAATATGAAAATAAGTAACACTTTTGCTTGTTTTTATAAAGAAAATTGCAAAATTTTATATTTTTTTCCAATTCAACCTTCCAAAATTATATTTTATTTGAGAATTTCACTTTGAAGTAAACATATTATTTGTAGAGATTTGTCTTACCTTCATCCTTTTTTTTTTAATATTTATGGATAGATAGTGAGATAAATTTTATTAATTGCATATACTTTAAAATTTTAGGTAAAGTAATTTTATTAATTGCATATGCTTGAAAATTTTACGTAAAGTAATTTTATTAATTGCATATACTTTAAAATTTTAGGTAAAGTAATTTTATTAATTGCATATACTTTAAAATTTTAGGTAAAGTCAATGAATGACCTACATGGGTGTGAACCTATTTAGAGACAACTATTCATTTTAAGGATATATATATATATATATATTCTTACAATTTACAAAAATTGTATTAGTGCACATCCAACAATACAACAAGCTAAAACAAATATTAAAACACAGACCATAGCCTATGGTCAAGTTGTAGACACCTAACTATGGTGAAAACACAATGTACAACCTATGTGCAAGGTATAGACACCAACCAACAAGCTAAAATGTGGTCCAAAGGGGGAAATACGATTTGTGGGTGAGTGGAAAATGACCAACAAGAAAAAATGCAGTCCAAAGAAGTAAGAACAACTTGTGGGTGAGTGGAAATCGACCAAAAAGACAAAACATTGTGAACATCCTGTGGAATGGACAATGGCCAACCGACAAAACCAAAAAAAATGGTTCACTAAATCACCAATACAATCCAAATCGCTTAAGTATTCTTGGGTGTTTTAATTGTGTAGGCAATTTTATTTTAGTGTCCACAAATAGAAATTGAACCAGTGAAATGATTCTGAAGTTGTGGCAATATTACTCAACAACATCTATCAATCAGGGAGCGCAATGATCCCCTCATTAGGAATCATGCCGTCACAAGCGGTAGGAACAACCATAACCAAGGCGCAACATAACACATCTAGACCAATAACCCAAGAAAAATCCAACACACTAGGAGACCAAATTAACTGTCAAAAATACAGGAAGACTAAACTCAAACACCCAATCGACAAGTCAACAAGACGCAAAGGAAATATTACTACTATACAATCATACATCACATTAAATTCCTAGCACAACAAATTCTATTGCAAACATACATCAATTAAAGGATGTGATTAGCCATCTATGAATTATTCCCTCGGGAATCCATTCTACAATAACATGTATCAATTAAAATCCTCTCTCTTGTTTTTCAAGTCATTATTTAATTAATTAAGATTTTATTAGCAAAGGTCTCGCTAAAATTGTCATCCACTACCATATAATTCCTTGTAGAAGCCTAAGTTAATAATTCAACCCTATCATTACCCTTCCCAAACATACATGCCTTAGATTAAGATAATTGACCTATCCACACTCTCATGCATAAGATAATGAGAAACTTGGGAATGCATGACCCTAAAATGCCTTATCACTATTAAACCACATTAATTGAAATCTATAACAGTCATGTATATAAATACTCCATTGAATTCATCCCAGTTCCTTGTAATCTATAAAATCCTTTAATTCCCTTTAGGTATAAACAATTTTACCATTTTCTGACATTATTATTTCTCTCTATTAATAATATATGTCTAACAGTGATATCGTTGTCCAATAATAATATTTCTGTCCATTAATATTCGTTGTCAACAACAAATATATCGCAACTCATATGCTAATCAACCAAATTCTATTCATGATCCAAGTGGATATCAGTGGCCACCCACCTTTTCCAACTGGCTCAAAATAGTTTTCTGGCAATTTTGGCAATTTACTATTTTTAGCAATTTTAACTTCTGAGGCCATTTTGAGGGCCTAAATGAAGGTTTTTATGGATTGATATTCTTCATGATAGTTGAAGGAATAATTGAGCCCTCAAAATGAATATCCTCAATGATACCTTTCCAACGGGCTATCATACACCTAAAACAGAGATTGTATGCAAAAGTTACGACCCCGAGAAGTTGATGTACTAATTTACCCAGATGGGGCCCACATGAATTTTGGCACTTCATGTCCTAGGGTTAGGTTTTTGGATGTATAGGGTTTTTGGATTTCCTGTTTGTTGTAAAAAGGCCTTCAGATCCTCATTGTAATGATCTTCTTGTGAATGAGCGCAACCGTCACATTTCTTCTCAGAGATAAGCCGCCACCATTCCAACAAGCTTGTTTCCGCTACATTTTATAGTTTCAACTTATTTCCTTATTGAATAGAAAACCAATTTTACTGTATCTATGTTATTTTGTGTTAAGCACCTGTTAATAATCTGTAGTCATTTATTTCCGCTCATAATATCCATATCAGTGGTATCAGAGCGGTCTTCTCCTTGTCATCTTAATGCATATCCCCAACGAGGTCGGAGTACAAACAGTTGGGTCTCGAGCGTGTTTCTCTTGAGGACTAAATCTATCGCATGCCCAAGCGAACTCTCATGGCAAGAGAAAAGAAATATGATGGGACAAGAGATCCTTTCAAACTGTTGATTGAGGAATCCATCACGCAACAAAGGAACGAGATGATGGATAGTTTCGCGCAAATCCTTTGGCGATTACCAACATGCGACGTGTCTTCTTCGAGCGAAGGCGGTGCCCGCTTCAAGGTAAAAATAAACTTTGATATTCCTATATTTGAAGGAAATATAGACACATATGCTGTAGAAAAGTGGTTGAATCTACTAGAAGAGTATTTTTTTGTCCATAACTTTTTGAATATAGAAAATATTGCTTTTGCACTCCTCAAAGCCGTTCCCCATGTCAAAGATTGGTGGGAAACTTTATGTGAGAAAAAGGAAACAGAGGAAACCTCATTATTTACAGTCATGGCCACCTGGGAATCCTTCAGGGATGTTATTAAGGAACAATAATACCCTGTCGGAAGTTATGATGACTTGTATACCAAATGGACCACACCGCGGCAAGAAAGAGACCAAGTAATGCCAGATTTCACAAATATATTCCATACCTTGCACACCAAGTTGGGTATCAAATATTCAGAGTGACATCTGGTAATCAAGTATCACAGTGCTCTGCATAGACGCATCCAAACTGATATGGAATTTCTGGACATCTCATACTTGGGCACGACCTACCAATATGTCGTCAAAATCGAGCAGAAGCTCAGACAAAAGACGCAACAATTTGGGCTTGGGAACCCCTCACAACAAAAGCAAGGAAAGGGTGGCCCCAACCCACAGAAAAAAGGACAAAGAAAAGATGGACAGTATCAGGACAACCAGTCCAAGCCACAAGAAAATAAGGACATCGGAAAGACAAAGAAAGATATTGGGAAATGGTGCGACTTCCATAAGAACCCTTGGCATAACACTGCTAACTACCGCTCAAAGCAGTCGCTGGTGGCTGAAGTGAAAGACTCTGAATCAGATGCGAGTTCTAACTCTGGGCCATAACCAAAAAGGGGAAGATGGATCATTGATACGAAACCTAGTGCCGCCGTTGCTACCACCAAGCTCCAGTCTGGTGAACCAGATGAGCCAGAAGAAAGAGAACACCTCTTCCATTCACAGATGTGGGTAAAAGGCACCCTATTGCACTTCATCATTGATAGCGATAGCCAGAAGAACCTCATCTCAGTATAGGTCATCAAGTGGCTAGCCTTGCTGACAATGCCACACCCACAACCCTACACCACTGGATGGCTCTGCCAAGGAAGTGATATTCGCGTCAGCCAACAATGTTGATTTTCGTACGACATCAAGCCCTTCAAAGACGAGGTATTGTGTGATGTTTCTCCTCTCGAAGTTTGTGATGTCTTTTGGGCCAACCTTATTTATGGAAATGTCATGTTGTATATGAGTGTAGGCCTCATAGTGTTATTATTACTTTGAATAGGAAATTGTACATGATACCTGAGGGAGTCCCACCTAGTGTTATTTCCTTGATCTCTGCTAAGTAATGCAGGAAGGTCATCTCTCAGATGGAGAAGTTTTCCTTCTTCATGATTTGCTCTCAGAATAAGTGAAAGATCACAACCACATCCAGGGTCTCTGCGGCCGACCTCTCCATAGAGCAGAAGCAAGTAGATAAGGTCATGGAAGAATACTCATATATCTTCTCCTCACCTACCAGGGTACCTCTGCACTGCCAGGTCAANGATCCAAGAACTACTCTACAAGGGGCACATCCGTCCCAAAGCATCACCTTGCGGGAGCCCTGATACATAAGAAAGATGGAACCTGACGACTTTGCATTGATTACTAGGCTCCGAATGAAATCACAGTCAGAAACCGGTACCTGATTCCCGAAATCGACGACCTCCTTGATCAACTCACGGGGGCCAAATACTTCAGTAATATTGATCTGAAGTCTGGCTACCACCATGTCTTGATAAAATAGACAAATGTATGGAAAACTGTCTTCAAGTCAAAGGAAGGCCTTTTTGAATGGTTGGTCATGCCCTTTGGTTTGATAAATGCTCCAACCATTTTCATGAGGATCATAGACAATATCCTGCGATCATTCACCAATACTTTTGTAGTGGTGTATTTGGATGACATTCTCATTTACAACAAGACTTGGGTCGAACACTTGCAGCATATTCAGCAAGTGTTACACACCTTGTGGTAGCACAAGCTATATGCCAACTTGGAAAAATGATCCTTAGGCATGGATAGGGTCCATTACCTAGGATACAACATTGATCAGCATGGCATACATGTGGATCCAGCCAAGATCCAAGTCATCCATGACTGGTCAGCCCCAACCACACTCATTGATCTTCGGAGCTCCTCGGGCCTTGCCAATTTATACCACAGGTTCATGTTGGGATTCTCCCATATTGCATGGGCCCTCAGCCAAATAACCAAGGGTGGTGGTAAGGCGAAATTTGCGTGGGGCCAGTCCCAACAACAAGTGTTCGATGATTTGAAGTAGCGCTTGTGCTCAACCCCAATACTTTTGCTACCAGGCCTGTAGCAACCCTTTGAGATTGAGACAAATGCTTCAAACTATGCAGTGGGTGCCGTTCTCACTTAGCACGGACACCCTATGGCCTATCATAGTGAGACACTATCAGATGTTGTTTGTAAGTACCCTACTTACGACAAATAAATGTACTCCATTATGAAAGCCTGTCGCCAATGGAGACATTACATTCTTGGGAAGGAGACAGTCATCCACACTGATCATAAGCCACTGCAATTCATGCAAACACAAGGAAAAGTTCAGAATGATCTCCATCAAAAGTGGTCCACATACTTGCAACAATTCCACCTCAACATCAAGTATAAAACAAGAAGCACCAATTGCATCATTGATTGCCTCAACAAACCGCCAATCGAGGCACTCACCATGGTGCTAGACTCCTACGACCATGAGACCTCTGGATGCCCCCAACTCTATGAGACAGACTCATACTTCGCCACCACCTACCAAATGTTGGGTGCAAATGCAGTTGTTGATAATTTCCATCTTCATGATGGGTTGTTGTGTCATCTGGGCCATATCTATGTTCCATCAAGCAAGCAAGCGAAGTTGATTTGGGAAGCCCACTATAGTCGGGTGGCATGACACTTCAACATCGAAAATATAGTGGGGATGCTACAGAAACATTTCTACTGGCCGAAACTTCAACAAGAGGTCAGCAAGTATATCAAGTCTTGCACTGCCTGCGTTATTGCCAAACAGACCACTAAGAAACAAGTCCTATACACCCCTCTTCCTACTCTTGAAAGGCCATGAGAATCCATCTCAATGGACTACATGTTGGGCATCCCATCCACCAAGCAGGGAAATGACTATGTTTTTGTGGTTGTTGATCGGTTTTCTAAGATGGTGATTCTGGTTGCCTGCAAGAAGAACATCACAACAGAGGCCACTGCCAATCTCTTCTTTGAACGAGTCTGGGTACATTTTGGAATCCCACAAACCATTGTCTCATATTAGGACAGTCAATTTCTCATCACATTTTGGTCGAGCCTCTAGTCACTGCTGGACACCAAGCTCACCAAATCCACGACCTTCCACCCCCAGACAGATGGCCAAACCGAGGTCGTCAATCGAATGACTATGCATATCCTTCGCATGTATAATTCAAATCACCCTCACACATGGGATGAGATCCTTCCCTATGTCCAACATAGCTACAACCAAGTCCTGCATAGCTCAACTGACCACAACCCCTTTCAGGTGGGGTTTGGATTCCAACCATTGGGTCCCATAGATGTTGCACTTCCCCTTGCGGTCACCTCAACCAACTCATCTCCTGCTCCAACTGAAGCTGAAAAATCCACCCGATTAATTGAGCGGATCCAGCACATCCTCCAATAGGTTCAGGATATCCTACAAAAGTCCAATGACAAGTACAAGCAATGCCATCATCAACATCGAATGCCACATAAGTTTCAGGTGGGCGACAAAGTTTGGTTGCACCTGCAGAAAGAACGCCTTATAGGAACCCATCAGAAGCTTCGCCCACTACATTATGGGTCATACACCATCACCAAGGTCATGGGGGATAATTCTTTTGAGCTCAACATTCCTCCTTTCCTTGGCGTACACCCAGTGTTCAATGTGGATCTCCTTTGCCCTTATTTCCCACCATTATTGGACACCTCAGATGTAACAGAATAGTTTACACCAAAAACAATCAACCCTAACTGAATACAATAGGCATTCAGTGATCATATTGTGGACACACATATCAAGGGCACTCGACAACAAAGGATCCATCTTTATTGAGTCGTCAAAGCAGGGCAACTCCTGCACCAAGGCAAGTGGCTCACTCGGGGCCAAATTCAACAGAAATTTCCTCATATGATGGGGGAAGTCAACACAATGGAGACCATTTATTCCTAAGGAGGGAGGATTGATCTAGGTGGATATCGATGGAAATCCACCTTTTCCAACTAGCTCAAAACAATTTTCTGGCAATTTTGGCAATTTACTATTTTTAGCAGTTTTAACTTCTGGGGCCATTTTGAGGGCCTAAATGAAGGTTTTTATGGATCTAGCTTCTCAATGAAATTTAAAGGAACAATTGAGCCCCAAAAATGAATCTCCTCGATGATACCTTTCCAACAGGCTATCATGCGCCTAAAATAGAGATCATATGCAAAATTTATGACCCCGGGAAGTTGATGTAATAACTTACCCAGACGAGGCCCACATGACTTTTGGCGCTTCATATCCTAGGGTTAGGTTTTTGGATGTCTAGGGTTTTTTGCATTCGTGTTTATTGTAAAAATTCCTTCAGAGCCTCATTGTAATGATATTCTTGCGAATGAGCGCAACCGTCACATCTCTTCTCAGAGATAAGCCGCCACCATTCCAACAAGCTTGTTTCCGCTGCATTTTACAGTTTCAGATTATTTCCTTATTGAATAGAAAACCAGTTTTACTGTATATCTATTATTTTGTGTTAAGCACCTGTTAATAATCTGTAGTCATTTCGTTTTGCTCATAAAATCTGGATCAATTCAATTGCAAATTGGATCGCAGCAGTAAAATAAATCTCTCTTCAATGTCATTCAAACCAAATGTTATTCAAATGTAATCAAATCCTAGTGGTAAAATAAATCTCTATTCAATGCCATTCAAATCAAATGCTATTCAAATGTAATCAATCGCAGTGCTAAAATAAGTCACTATTCAATGCCATTCAAATCAAATGTTATTCAAATGTAATCAAATCGCAGTGGTAAAATAAATCACTATTCAATGCCAATCAATTCAAATGTTATTCAACCGTAAACAAATCCCATAGGTAAAGTAAATCACTATTCAATGCCATTAAAAACGTAGACATGTCATAAGGAAAACGCAGACATGTCATAAAGAAAAACGCAGACAACTCATTGAAAATCATTGTCAACAATCTATTGAAAGTCGTTGTCAACAATCTATTGAAAATCATTGTCAACAATTCATTAAAAACACAGACAATTCATTGAAAATTATTGTCAACGATCTATTGAAAATCATTGTCAACAATCTATTGAATATCGTTGTCAACAATCTATTGAAAATCGTTGTCAACAATCTATTGGAAATCACTGTCAACAATTCATTAAAAACGCAGTCACCCGATATATGTAAATCGTTGTCAATATATATTAAATTCGTTGTCCATTCACAAGTTTATTGAATATATGATACTATTGTATAATAAATATAATATCATTGTGTAAATAACAATAAGATCTGTGACTAAGGAACAAGAAAATCCAAACCAAAATGTTGTGTAAAAATTGGGTAAAAAGGTTGTGTAAAACGCCAAGGAAAACGTGGTGTGAATGTTGGGTAAGGGCTGGGTAAATCACTATACATTATATCACTATCCATTATATCATTATCCATTATTATCTCACTATCCATTAATGCTATCAATCAATAATGCTATCAATATACTATCAACATGCTATTGATATACTAAAAATCGATGTCCAATAATGTTGTCAATCAATAATGTTGTCTAGTAAAGATATTATTGGGTAAAGACGAGCAAAATATTTGTGTAAAACCGCCACGAAGTTTGCCCAGGGGCGCTACCTTACCTGGGAAAAAACACCAAGAAAATCGCAGACATATCATCAAAAAACACAGACATAAATAAATTCACAGATATATATAAATTCGTAGCCATATCATTAAAATAAATGCAGACATATCATTAAAGAAAAACCCAGACACATCATAAAAAAAAAACCACACACATAAGCAATTTCGCAGACATATGAATAGATTAGCTATCAAAAATTTATACACTGCAACCATTCAACGTAGTCACACTCAACCATGAATTCATTGTCATTCAATTGTAAAAACGTTGTCTATTAAATAATGTGGTCTATTCATAACGTTGTCTAAATGATAATGTTGTCTATGCAAGGATATCACCTGGGGCTTCCATTCAAACACGTAGAGATTTTACCAATCCAGAAAATGCTGAGATTTAACATTCAAGCGTAGAGATTTAACAATCTAGAAAACGTCGATATTTAACATTCAAGTGCACAGATTTATCATTCAAGAAAATGTAGAGAAACACACGATGGTGGACAGGAGAGAATAAACGCCCAGGAGATAATTCATTGTTGGGCAGAGAATGATCCTACAGTTATTATTCATGCACAGGAAAGAAGGGCATTTGAATCTAAGTCTTTAAACACCAGAGTGACGAGTGTTGATTCGACTCCTGGCCGACTGATCAAGCACAGACTAATAACTTAAAGGATCACAAAACAGAGGATAAAAACACAATCTGTGTCCAAATCTTCTCCGTGGAGAAGAAAATAATGAAATAAAAGTGCAATCAAGGAATAAAGAAAATGTAGGCAAGAGATACAAGAATGCAGGGAAGGTTTAGAGTCTAGAGCTCATTCTGGCCACGCGCAAAGAGACAATAACTCATAAATAAGGGATACAATGGATAGCAAGGGTTCTTACTGAATAAATCAAGCAACAAGGGGATTACAAGTATCATAGAAATGCATGTACAAGAAAGCTAATGGCAATGAAATATTCAACCGAGTACAGAAAAATAAACATGTGTAAATTTAATTAACAGGCGTACCTTAGCCAAATGCGAATTCTCTGAGGTCATTGTACCATGTGTGCTCCATCTAGCTCCTGCTTTCCAATCGATGTGACCTCACCGGTACCTCCCAGCCAATGCTAGGGGTACTCTTCTTCCCCCTAATCCCCCTAAGCTGCAAAGGGGCCACACACAGAATACCAGAGAACGCTAGCGCCCAGCTCGCCTCGCAAGGTCGATCTACCACTCGTTACCCGAGTTGGGTATCCCAACTCCCACAAGAGAAAGTTCAGGCAAGATAAAATTTCATCAGCGTAACGTTATGCAAAAAGATGTGATCCTTTATCCTCCTCTGCCATCCTTTTTATAGAGTTTTCAAGTAATTAGCTTCCCAAAATTCTCATTAGATTTTTTTTTTATAAATTTAATTAGGAAAAACCTCCCCTGTACACATGTTGCCCATCCCCTAGTTACACCAGAAAATCAATTTTATTAATTAATTAATTATTCATATTTCCCTCACCCACCAAGAGCATTCCTAAAAACGCTCCTCGGTGTCCCAAAATTCTCTTACAATTCTTAAATGACTTACGCCTTACTTAATTCCTAGTTGAGTTCATAAATAGAAAGTTCCAAAGGCTAGATTCCTTACTAAGTTAGACATTCATCTTTTTCTTTA
>JASDQU010752896.1:6165-18120 GCA_032191745.1 Picea mariana | reverse complement strand
AAGTAAATCACTATTCAATGCCATTAAAAACGTAGACATGTCATAAGGAAAACACAGACATGTCATAAAGAAAAACGCAGACAACTCATTGAAAATCATTGTCAACAATCTATTGAAAGTCGTTGTCAACAATCTATTGAAAATCATTGTCAACAATTCATTAAAAACACAGACATGTCATAAGGAAAAAAAAACACAGACAATTCATTGAAAATTATTGTCAACGATCTATTGAAAATCGTTGTCAACAATCTATTGAATATCGTTGTCAACAATCTATTGAAAATCGTTGTCAACAATCTATTGGAAATCGCTGTCAACAATTCATTAAAAACGCAGTCACACGATATATGTAAATCATTGTCAATATATATTAAATTCGTTGTCCATTCACAAGTTTATTGAATATATGATACTGTTGTCTAATAAATATAATATCGTTGTGTAAATAACAATAAGATCTGTGACTAAGGAACAAGAAAATCCAAACCAAAATGTTGTGTAAAAATTGGGTAAAAAGGTTGTGTAAAATGCCAAGGAAAACGTGGTGTGAATGTTGGGTAAGGGCTGGGTAAATCACTATACATTATATCGCTATCCATTATATCGTTATCCATTATTATCTCACTATCCATTAATGCTATGAATCAATAATGCTATCAATATACTATCAACATGCTATCGATATACTAAAAATCCATGTCCAATAATGTTGTCAATCAATAATGTTGTCTAGTAAAGATATTATTGGGTAAAGACGAGGAAAATATTTGTGTAAAACCGCCACAAAGTTCGCCCAGGGGCGCTACCTTACCTGGGAAAAAACACCAAGAAAATCGCAGACATATCATCAAAAAACATAGACATAAATAAATTCACATATATATATAAATTCGTAGCCATATCATTAAAATAAATGCAGACATATCATTAAAGAAAAACCCAGACACATCATAAAAAAAAACCCACACACATAAGCAATTTCGCAGACATATAAATAAATTAGCTATCAAAAATTTATACACTGCAACCATTCAACGCAGTCACACTCAACCATGAATTCATTGTCATTCAATTGTAAAAACGTTGTCTATTAAATAATGTGGTCTATTCATAACGTTGTCTAAATGATAATGTTGTCTATGCAAGGATATCACCTGGGGCTTCCATTCAAACACGTAGAGATTTTACCAATCCAGAAAACGCTGAGATTTAACATTCAAGCGTAGAGATTTAACAATCCAGAAAACGTCGATATTTAACATTCAAGTGCACAGATTTACCATTCAAGAAAATGTAGAGAAACACACGATGGTGGACAGGAGAGAATAAACGCCCAGGAGATAATTCATTGTTGGGCAGAGAATGATCCTACAGTTATTATTCATGCACAGGAAATAAGGGCATTTGAATCCAAGTCTTTAAACACCAGAGTGACGAGTGTTGATTCGGCTCCTGGCCGACTGATCAAGCACAGACTAATAACTTAAAGGATCACGAAACAGAGGATAAAAACACAATCTGCGTCCAAATCTTCTCCGTGGAGAAGAAAATAATGAAATAAAAGTGCAATCAAGGAATAAAGAAAATGTAGGCAAGAGATACAAGAATGCAGGGAAGGTTTAGAGTTTAGGGCTCATTCTGGCGATGTGCAAAGAGACAATAACTCATAAATAAGGGATACAATGGATAGCAAGGGTTCTTACTGAATAAATCAAGCGACAAGGGGATTACAAGTATCATAGAAATGCATGTACAAGAAAGCTAATGGCAATGAAATATTCAACCGAGTACAGAAAAATAAACATGTGTAAATTTAATTAACAGGCGTACCTTAGCCAAATGCGAATTCTTTGAGGTCATTGTACCATGTGTGCTCCATCTAGCTCCTGCTTTCCAACCGATGTGACCTCACCGGTACCTCCCAGCCAATGCTAGGGGTACTCTTCTTCCCCCTAATCCCCCCAAGACGCAAAGGGGCCACACACAGAATACCAGAGAATGCTAGTGCCCAGCTCACCTCGCAAGGTCGATCTACCACTCGTTACCCGAGTTGGGTATCCCAACTCCCACAAGAGAAAGTTTAGGCAAGATAAAATTTCATCAGCGTAACGTTATGCAAAAAGATGTGATCCTTTCTCCTCCTCCGCCATCCTTTTTATAGAGTTTTCAAGTAATTAGCTTCCCAAAATTCTCATTAGATTTTTTTTTATAAATTTAATTAGGAAAAACCTCCCCCGTACACATGTTGCCCATCCCCTAGTTACACCAGAAAATCAATTTTATTAATTAATTAATTATTCATATTTCCCTCACCCACCAAGAGCATTCCTAAAAACGCTCCTCGGTGTCCCAAAATTCTCTTACAATTCTTAAATGACTTATGCCTTACTTAATTCCTAGTTGAGTTCATAAATAGAAAGTTCCAAAGGCTAGATTCCTTACTAAGTTAGACATTCATCTTTTTCTTTAAGTTTCCTTTTCTTTTAAGTTTCCCCTTTTTATAACTAAGTTCAGAATTAGTAGTTTAGATAAACATTCATTTACTCTTTTTATGAATTTAATCTTCCATTATATATATATATATATATATATATTTACTTTAATAATTAAAGTTTGAATTTATCTTATTAGTTATAAAAGAACCTTTAGTGAATTGAAATTTTATAAAAGAACCTTAGGGAATTAAAATTTCCTCTTTAATCTAGTTATACGTCTAGTTAGTTGTTGTTGTTTTTTTGTTCTAAGGTTCTACTCAGACCTAAGTTTTTAATTCACGAGGCTTGGCGAAATTTCTTAAGGGAAAAATTAGTCATTAAACTTTACTTATCACATCATTCATTTTACTACCGACTAGGTTTATTCACTTACCAGTTAAAATTGCAATGTTCCCTTCAGGACGCACTACGTGCTCCAAGGGTGCCACTCACCTCTTTCTGTTTTCCGTGCGCGATGTTCCCTTCAAGATGCAATACATGCTCCAAGGGTGCCTCTCACCTCTTTATGTTTTCCTTGCACAACATGCCCTTCAAGATGCACTATGTGCTCCAAGGGTGCCACTCACCTCTTGACTGAATTTGGTAGACATCAAACCCCTGGAGTCAATACTCTGCCAGGTTATCTTGTGGGATACTAAGGGCCTCTAAGGAATAAGGCCCCTACCTTATTGCATGCCCCCTAGAATCATCGCGAGCGACTATCACAGTCTTCCCTCACGACATCGTGGGTCTTCTCGAACTAGGTAATCGTTAACCTACAGTTTGAGCCACAGCGGGAGTGCTAGTAGGCTGTAGCAGGGCTGTTGCCACACCTCTCCCTCAAAGTCTCTGGTTTTCATGCGTGACCCGTCTACTCCAAATGTGAGTCTGGTTGATGAGATATTTCCATCCTTCATCCATCAACGAATCATGTTAGCAATAATAATCAATCATCATAACATATAATCATATGTACATATGTCACATCAACAACATTCAAATCCTATAGTCCATTCCCTGACTCGATCTAGAGTCCAAGGGGTTTCATCGATGCCTCTTCATCCTAAATATCCAAAGTCCTACACACTCAGGAGAACCCAGTCAATATCACTTGTCTATGTAAATACAACAAAATAAAATATCATCAAATCCATAATATCTCATAATCATAATCAAAACGACCAATATAAGTATAATAACCCAGATCACTTGCACGCAAGTGTCCTCAAAGAATAATTTCGCTCAGTGAGTGCAAGAGCAGGATTTTACATACACCCCCTCTTGTTTTAAACTTCGTCCCGAAGTTTCACAGTATGTAAGTTCCGAAATAAAGTGCATTAGAATATCATAGTTCTATCTATAAAAAAAAAATAGAAACTGCTGAGGCATATCATACGCGTCCTCCCATGTCACCGAGTGCGGACTATAGTTGTCTCACTGGACCTTGAATTGATCTATTGTTCGACATCATATCTGTTGAATGCGATGGTCCAAGATGTGTATTGGCTCTGCCGTGAGTGCACTCTTGTCAGATACCTGTAAGGAACTCATGTCAATAACATGTGTAGGATCACTAATATAATGTCTCAAAACAGATACGTGAAAAACATCATGCATCTGCCTCAAATAATCAGGAAAGGCTAGTCGATAGGCCACGATCCCCTTCTTTTCCACAATCTCGAAAGGTCCCATGAACCTAGGAGAGATTTTAGCACCCTTTACAAACTTGATCGAACTCTTATGTAGTTTCACCCGCAAGAAGACTCAATCGCCAACTTCGTAACTGCGATCAACACTTGGCATAACTATTTTTCGATCTTGCGCTTCCTTGATCCTTTGTCTTATTGTTTGCATTTGGTCTTCCATTTCTTGGATCACTTCAGGTGCCACCAAGACCCTATCCTCAAGTCAATCCCAACTCCAAGGCGTCTGACACGGTCGCCCATAAAGAAACCGAAAGGTGCCATCTTAATGGTGCTTTGATAACTATTGTTATATGAAAATTCTACCAGTGGAAAGAAATCTTCCCAACACCTTTGTTGGTCCATAACATACATACACAACATATCCTCCAAAATTTGGTTTTTTCGTTCAGTCTGGTCGTCTGTCTCTGGGTGATACGTTGTACTAAAGTTAAGTTGGGTTCCTAAGGCCTCTTGGAAACTAGTCCAAAATCTTCCTGTAAACATTGATCCTCTATCGGATATAATCTTCTTAGGCACACCATGCAACCTCACAATCTCATTGATGAAAACTCTAGCTATGCTAGGTGTCTGATATGTCATACGCACAGGAATAAAATGAGCACTCTTCGTCAGAGTGTCGACTACCACAAAAATCGAGTTGTGTCTCCTTGCCGTTAGTGGAAATCCAACAATGAAATCCATCGAAATGGCCTCCCATTTTGATTCTGAAATAGCGTGTGGTTGTAGTAGTCCTGTCGGATGTCTATGTTCAGCCTTCACCTGCTGAGATTCTAGACATCTGGCCACGTAGTTGACTATGTATGCCTTCATTCATTTCCATAGGAATAAGGGTCTAAGGTATTCCCTTATCTTCGTGACTTCAGGATGAGACATGTGCACTACTCTATGAGCCTCATTTAGGATCAAACTCCTCAACTCGTTGTTGGGCGGTACACAAATTCGACTTTTAAATATCAATAATCTTTCGTTGTACATAGTAAATCCTTCAAATTTTGGCACCATCATTGTGTTTTTTCTGATAAAATCCTTGATCTCTTTGTATCGGTCATCGTCGCATTGTAAGACTAGAATATTTTCACATAGATTCGTCTGAAGAGGCATCACCAAAAAGATGTGTAGTCTCCGACTCAATGCATCTGCCACTCTGTTCATTGTTTGCTTTATGTTAGTAATCTCAAAATCATACTCTTTAATCGATTTCGACCAACGTCGTTGTCGTGAATTCAAGTCACTTTGTGTAAAGAGGTGTTGTAGACTACAGTGGTCCATTTTTAGTTTGAATTTTCGTCCAATAAGGTAGTTTCTCCAAACTATCAAGGCATAAACAATGGCTAACAACTCCAAATCGTGCATCGCATAGTTATCTTCATGTCATCTCAACTTTCTCAAGATGTAAGCGATCACTCGACCCTCTTGCATCAAGAGTCTGCCTAAGACTTCTTTGGATGCGTCAATGCATACCAAGAATTCCATGTCCACGTTAGGAACCTTTAGTATCGGTGTTGTTGTCAACAGCTCCTTGAGACTCTGAAATGCTTCCGCGCATTTCTCGGTCCAAACAAAATTCTTGCTCTTCTTCTGCAATTTCGTGATCGGATTTTCTATCTTTGAAAAACCCTCGACGAACCGTCGATAATATATCGCTAAACCCATGAAGCTACACACTTCAGGGACATTCGTCGACATAGTTCATTCCATAATAGCCTCGACCTTTGTTGGATCCACAACGATACCTTCACTAGAGATGACGTGCCCTAAGTAGTGAATCTTCGATTGATAAAATGAGCATTTAGACAATTTCCCATACAATGTGTTCTCTCCCAGACACTGTAGTACCAAGCACAAGTGCTCATCATGCTCCTCCATCATTTGAGAGTAAATTAAAATATTGTCAATGAATACTTGGACAAAATTTTCCAAGTATTCACGGAACACCCCACTCATCCAACTCATAAATACCCCAGGGGCGTTCGTTAGTCCAAACGGTAAAATAGTAAACTCGTAATGTCCAAACCTCATATTAAAAGAGGTCTTAGGGATGTCATCCTCCTTGATCCATAACTGGTGATACCCTGATCTCATGTTGATCCTTGAAAACACCATCGCACCCTTCATCTGATCAACAAATCATCAATCCATGGAAACGGATATTGATTTTTGATCATTTCTGTGTTCAGTTGATGGCAGTCAATGCAGAGTCTCCACGACCCATCCTTCTTTCGTATGAAAATAACAGGTGCACCCCACGATGACATACTTGGACGTATAAGTCCTAGGTCCAACAACTCCTTCAGTTGTATTTTCAACTCATGTAACTCTATGGTCGACATCCGATAAGGCGTTCTTGCTATCGGTTCAGTCCTCAGATTTAGGTCTATGGTAAATTCCAATTCCCTCTCTGGCAGAATCCCAGGTAAATACTCAGGGAAGACGTCTACAAACTCTCTCACCACCGAAAGGTGTTCTAGACCTTCTTCTACTCCCTTCTCGTTTAACACAAGGATTGCATAAGCCTTCATCCCTTGCGCATGCTCTTCTGTATCTGCAAGGAAGAGATGAAACTCAGGGAAACTCCCTGGTTCCAACCTACAATCACGCATTATTCGTCGAGGTGTAGTGAAAGTGGATCCTCTCTGAAAGCCACGATATCCTAGTGAATGTCTAGCTGGTGTCTGATGTTGTCGCGCACCAGATGACACCTGCCCCACTGGTCTCGCTAGATTCCTTCTCTGACCCCCGCTAACAAGCTCCTCCTTTGCTAAGAGGGCCTTCTGAACAATTTCATGCAAGGTTTGAGGCATATGAATCCTAACCTTCACACGAATGCTAACATTAAGGCCAAACACAAACCTGTTGACCTTAAGTTTCTCAGTGTTCAGGTGCATAGCATACCAAAGAAGCTCCATAAAATGGGCCTCGTACTCGGGCACTGTACGACCGCCCTATCGCAAGGTGTTGAACTCATTGAGTTGATGCTCAATGAATTCCTTAGATAGATACCTCTCCTGGAACCATTCCTCGAACAATTCCCATGACACGTCTTCGACTGCCATGTCTAATTGCGGCAGGAGCATCTTCCATCATAGAAGAACGCTCCCCATAGTTGAAATATCACCCTGCGGACCTTCATGTTGGAGGTCGTAATCACAAAGCGTGAAGCACACCACCTTTCTCTCCATTCATGCCTCGATGGATGAGTCGTCTGTGGCACTTGTGGACTTGAGAACTTATCCCTCTCGAGTTCTCGGTGAATGCTAATGGTACTGGCTGGGGCGCACTGTGGAACCTCGGGGTTATAGGCACCCTAGACTCATCTCAATACAGATGGTGAATTAAGGCCTCTGTCATTCCCTAGAAGGACCTTGTCAAACCATCATCATCCATTACTACAATCGAATCCCACCCAAGGACTTGTTCCTCCCCTTGGGTTTAGATTTCGAGGGCACAGGCACTTCTGGAGGCGTTGCACCTCCTTCCACGACACCACGCTTTGAACCTTTGTGGAATCCTCTAATTGAGATCATCGCATGAACACATTAAAGTTTCAATTAGCGCTAGGTTATTACTCAAGGGTTTACTGCAGTGGAAAGCATGTTGATCCACAGTCGTAGGGTTGAACCCGCTCTGATACCATATGTAATGACTCCAATCGTTACAACTACAAGCGACGCTAAGCAAGTGTATTTTTTTTTGTTTTAAGCAGGAAGGAAATCACCGACAACAATTAATAAACACAAATTGATGACGAACACAACTTACGCATTCAGGAAACATACAACAACGACCCAACACACTAGCACATCATGCAACTAGACAAACATGCGATACAATAGACAATAAAAATGGCTAAGATAAGGACAATCATCAAGACCAACCAGATGCAACCAACATCAAGTGACACAGGTAACTTGAACCTTCACGGTGAGCGAGGAACAAGCGCAAACAAGCGTTACAACACAGGTACCAACATCAACTACAAAAAACATTACACCCACGTCAGGAAGCACATGACTCTAGCTAGGTTATCATTCTCATATATCAATCAGAGCACACAATGATCCCCTCATCAGGAATCATGCTGTCACAAGCGGTAGGTGTGACCGTAACCAAGGTGCAACATAACATATCTAGACCAATAACCAAGAAAAATCCAATGCGCTAGGAGACTGGATTAACTGTCAAAAATACAGGAAGATTAAACTCAAGCACCCAATCAACAAGTCAACAAGATGCAAAGGAAATCTAACTACTATACAATCATACATCACATTAAATTCTCGGCGCAACAAATTCTATTGCAAACATACATCAATTAAAGGATGTGATTACCCATCTATGAATTATTCCCTCGGGAATCCATTCTACAATAGCATGTATCAATTAAAATCCCTTCTCTTGTTTTTCAAGTAATTATTTAATTAATTAAGATTTTATTAGCAAAGGTATCACTACAATTGTCATCCACTACCATATAATTCCTTGTAGAATCCTAAGTTAATCTTCGATCCTATCATTACCCTTCCCAAACATACATGCCTTAGATTAATATAATTGACCTATCCACACTCTCATGCATAAGATAATGAGAAACTTGGGAATGCATGACCCTAGAATGCCTTATCGCTATTAAACCACATTAATTGAAATCTATAGCAGTCATGTATATAAATACTCCATTGAATTCATCCCAGTTCCTTGTAATCTATAAACTCCTTTAATTCCCTTTAGGTATCAACAATTATACCGTTGTCTGACATTATTATTTCTCTCTATTAATAAATCTATGTCTAACCATGATATCGTTGTCCAATAATAATATTTCTGTCCATTAATATTCGTTGTCAACAACAAAGATATCGCAACTCATATGCTAATCAATCAAATGCTACTCAATTGCAAATCGAATTGCAGTAGTAAAATAAATCGATATTCAATTCCATTCAAATCAAATGCTATTCAAATGTAATCAAATCATAGTGGTAAAATAAATCGCTATTCAATGCCATTCAAATCAAATGCTATTCAAATGTAATCAATTGCAGTGGTAAAATAATTCGTTATTCAATGCCATTCAAATCAAATGCTATTCAAATGCAATCAAATCGCAGTGGTAAAATAAATCTCTATTCAATGCCAATCAAATCAAATGCTATTCAATTGTAAACAAATCGCAGTGGTAAAGTAAATCGCTATTCAATGCCATTAAAAACGCAGACATGTCATAAGGAAAACGTAGACATGTCATAAGGAAAAACGCAGAAAATTCATTGAAAATCATTGTCAACAATCTATTGAAAATCGTTGTCGACAATCTATTGAAAATCATTGTCAAAAATTCATTAAAAACACAGACATGTCATAAGAGAAAAAAAAATGCAGATAATTCATTGAAAATCGTTGTCAAAGATCTATTGAAAAACATTGTCAACAATCTATTGAAAATTGTTGTCAACAATCTATTGAAAATCGTTGTCAACAATATATTGAAAATCACTGTCAACAATTAATTAAAAATGAAGTCACATGATATATGTAAAATCGATGTCAATATATATTAAATTCATTGTCCATTCACAAGTTTATTGAATATATGATACTGTTGTCTAATAAATATAATATCGTTGTGTAAATAACAATAAGATCCATGACTAAGAAACAAGAAATTCCAAACCATAATGTTGTATAAAAACTGGGTGAAAAGGATGTGTAAAACACCAAGGAAAACGTGGTGTGAATGTTGGGTAAGGGCTGGGTAAATCGCTATCCATTATTATCTCGCTATCCATTAATGCTATCAATCRATAATCCTATCAATATGCTATCGATATACTAAAAATCGATGTCGAATAATGTTGTCAATCAATAATGTTGTTTAGTAAAGATATTGTTGGGTAAAGATGGGGCAAATCCCTGTGTAAAACCGCTAAGAAGTTCGCCCATGGGCGCTACCTTAGCTGGGCAAAAATGCTAAGAAAATCACAAACATATCATCAAAAAATGCAGAATAAATAAATTCGCAACCATATCATTAAAATAAACACAGACATATCATTAAAGAAAAACCCAGACATATCATCAAAAAAACACAGACACAAATAATTTCGTAGACATATGAATAGATTCGTTGTCAAAAATCTATACACTGCAACCATTCAATGTAGTTACACTCAACCATCAATTAATTGTCCTTCAATTCTAAAAACATTGTCTATTAAATAATGTGGTCTATTTAGAACGTTGTCTAAATGATAATGTTGTATATGCAAGGATATTACTTGGGGTTTCCATTTAAACACACAGAGATTTTACCAATCCAGAAAATGTTGAGATTTAACATTCAAGCACAGAGATTTATCAATCCAGAAAATGTCGAGATTTAAGATTCAAGCGCAGAGATTTATCATTCAAGAAAACACAGAGAAACAAATGATGGTGGACGAGAGAGAATAAACGCCCAGGAGATAATTCCTTGCTGGGCAGAGAATGATCTTACAGTTATTATCCATGCACAGGAAAGCAGGGCATTTGAATTTAAGTCTTTAAACACCGGAGTGACTATCGTCGATTCGGCTCCTAGCTGACTACTCAAGCATAGACTAATATTAAAGGATCACATAATAGAGGATAAAAACACAATCTACATCTAAATATTCTCTGTGGAGAAGCAAATAATGAAATAAAAGCGCAATCAAGGAATAAAGAAAACGCAAGCARGAGATACAAGAACGCGGGCAAGGTTTTGAGTCTAGGKCTCATTCTGGCCACRTGCAAAGAGACARTAACTCATAAATAAGAGATAGAGTGGATAACAAGGGTTCTTACTGAATAAATCAAGAGACAAGGGGATTACAAGTACCATAGGAATGCATGTACAAGAAACCTCATGGAAATGAAATCTTCAACCAAGTACATAAAATTAAACATGTGTAAATTAAATTTCATTGCAAGTAACAAATTTAACAGGCATACCTTAGCCAAATGCAAATTATCCAAGGTCGTTTTCCCGTGCGCGCTCCGTCTAGCTCCCTCTTTCCAACCGATGTGACCTCACCGTAACCTCCCAGCCAACGCTAGGGGTACTCTTCTTCCCCCTGAGCCCCCCCGAGCCACAAAGGGGCCATGCACAGAATACCAGAGAATGCTAGCACCCAACTCGCCTCGCAAGGTCGAGATACCACTCATTACCCGAGCTGGGTATCCCAACTCCCACAAGAGAAAGTTCATTCAAGATAAAATTTTACTAGCGTAACGTTACGCAAAAAGATGTGATCCTTTCTCCTCCGCCATCCTTTTTATAGAGTTTTCAAGTAATTAGTTTCCCAAAATTCTCATTAGATTCTTTTTTATAAATTTAATTAGGAAAAATCTCCCCCATACACATGTCGTCCATACTCTAGTTGCACCAGAAAATCAATTTTATTAATTAATTAAATATTCCTATTTCCCTCACCCACCAAGAGCATTCCTAAAAACGCTCCTCGATGTCCCAAAATTCCCTTAAAATTCTTAAATGACTTACGCCTTACTTAATTCCTAGTTGAGTTCATAAATAGAAAGTTCCAAAGGCTATATTCCTTACTAAGTTAGACATTCAACGTTTTCTTTAAGTTTCCCCTTTTTTTAAGTTTCACCTTTTTCTTTAAGTTTCCTTTTCTTTTAAGTTTCCCCTTTTTATAACTAAGTTCAGAATTAGTAGTTTAGATAAACAACCATTTACTCCTTTTATGAATTTAATCCTCCATTTTAATTTCTTTTCTTTTTTTACTTTAATA
>JASDQU010752895.1:26112-37374 GCA_032191745.1 Picea mariana | reverse complement strand
GAGTTGATTAATTAATTAATTAATTAATTAATTAATCAATATACATTAAACAATAATTAATTAATATTATTAATAAATAATCATTATTTAACTAATATATATTAGGATAGTTAATTATTTAATTAATTAAACTTAGTAAACCTTAAGCAATTATTTAACTAGGGTTGTTACATCCCTCTCACGTGTGGTGCTTCCCTTCTAATTTCCCCACTCTCCTTCTCCATGTTCTACTTCTCTCTCTCCCTCAATTATTTCCTAATGCATCTCTCCACAAGAGCACATCCCTAACCTATCTTTTCCTCACATGTGTCCTCTATTCTCCCTTAATCACCCTCTAGTGTGCCTCCTCCCTAAATTTAGGGTGCAACTCTCCTTTATTATACCTTCTATATTCTCTTCAAATCTCCCACATGTGCACTTAACCCTTTCTCTCCTCGCCATGTGCATTACTCACTCATGTTTTCCCCTCTATGTGCCTTATCTCCCTAATTTTCCTTCTTTATCCACATATGTGCCTCATAATGCTTTCTTGGGAAGTGCACTCTCAAAGGCCTATATATTGGAGTGTTAGCTTCATTATTCATGGTCATATTTTTGCAGCAACAAAATACATATTGTCTTTATCTCTCCTCTCATTCTTCTTCTAGTCTAGCTACTCTCTCTTTGTGTGAGGATAACCATTGTACCATTTTTTTGATTGTCTATTGTGTTGCAATCATCCCTCTGGTGAGCCATTAATAAAGAAGTGTTTTTCTTGTATCGAGCTTTCATTCTTGTCTGTTTTGTGTTCTTACTTTGTGCATTGAATTAGTACTTCAGAACCTCTTATTGTGATTAGTTTCGATCTTTTAAGTGGTTTTATCTTCATTTTCTATCCATCTTTTTCACGCTAACACTGCAGGATCTCGCCAAGCAAATTATACTATATATTCCTAACGTCTTGAGCGGTTGTTTACATGTTGTCCAAGACAAATTGGTTGTTTTTTTGTGTTTCTTTTGCAAAAAATCATATACAAATTAGCAGTGAGGTACCTAGGGACTCCCCTCTGAGGTTGGCACGCACTGGACTGAATGGAGAGGAGGCTTGTCGGTGACATGTAGGGCATTCAGTCCTTGAATAAGCCCATTTTTCATTTTTTATTTTACATTATATCATATCTGATTGGAGGGTGAAAAAGTGTGCTAACAAATTGGCGTCATTGTCGAGGAACGCAAACCTTGGTGGCAACAACATTGGTGAGTTCTTACTTTCATTTATATATTATTTTTTTATCTCACTTGGAGACTCCACATAATACAGGGACAATTTCATAGGGAAACTTATGTAGATCATCCTAGTTTGATCCCTCTCAAGGAGTATTTCCATCCCTCAATGAGTCGAAGAACTTGTTTTGAAATAGTTCTTTCATCACACACAACGTTAGTCCAACTTTGATGGTTTCTATTGTTTCTCTATCGTTGGTTCAGGTAACTCTTCCTTTCGTAACTACTAGTAGCAATGTGGTAGGTACTTCGGTAACTTAGGTATCATCTCCCTCTACCCCATCATCACTTGCTTCAATTGTTTCAATCTTTACTTCTTAAATGGTAGGTCAAAGAGTTAGCTTTCAATTGACTTGTTTCGCTCCTTTGAATATAATTGCAATTTAGGGGCAACCTGATGATATGCCTACAGGAAATTATGGTGAAAAGCTTCCTAAGTTTGCAGGAAATAATGTTGTCTCTGCAAATGATCATATAGACGCTTTCCTAAAGGTCATTGAGGAATTAGTGGAAGAGAATGAGGACATTGTCATGAATATTTTTCTGCATACTTTGGATGTAACATCCCCACTATAATCCTCGATTTACTTTTATGCTTAATGTAGATACAAAGTGTGGTTGCGGCCAAAGCGATGTAATATGTGAATTCTATTTCTATGTTTAATAATAAAATGTGATTCTAGCTATTAAGGGGACATGGACCAAACATGGGGGTGAAATTAATCTAGAAGAGAGGGGAGTGTCTAGGGTAATTACCAAGAGGGGTTCAAGGGGGAATTACCCATGTATATTATTTCAACCCATTTTCCTAAATTTGTTATTTGTATATGAACCTTTTCATTTATGATTGAGTGTTCTAAAATCCAATCATTGAATACATGTAAGAGGGTGGGTATCATTAGTCACATCCCAAAGTTATTGGGCACATGGGGGTTGATTAAAATCATATTAGGGAAGAGTGTGAGTCAAGAAAGCAAGCTAAAGGAGAGGAAATTTGTATGGGTTGGTATAACAGTTTTACACAATGAGTTTTTTTGCATGAGGAGCAAGGAGAGAGAAAGAAAGAGAGTTTGGAGTTGGTTCAGCCATGGAGGATGAATTATAGGGAAATATGGAGCATATTAGAATGTAATTGGAGATGGAAATTGAAGAAACAGGTTGTCAAGCATGAAGAGTGAACTCCTGCGTGATTTTCACTGTAACAACAAGTGTTTGTTATTGGTTTGCTGGTAGTTTTCCTACAAGCAAGTTCCCTTGAGTTCCTAGTTAAAAGATTTTGAGTTACATGTGCCAGAGAGACCTTGATAAACAAATGGGACACCTGAGGGACTGAGATCAGTGAAGGGGTACATTCATTGGACTTGTATGGGCCAAGATGGTTGTGAATTGGTGAAAAAATGTTGTTGCATATTTTGTTTATGACAGATTTCGGGAAAAACGGAGAATTTAGAGAGAAATCACCAAATCTGTGAGCAAAATTCGAGTCTGAATGACTTCAAACTGTTTAATAGGGTTAAGGGAGCCAAGCGGTAAAGTTTTAGATCGAAATTCGACTTAGAATGGTCAAAATTTTAGTTTTAATGGCCACCTGTAGAGTTACATGCAGTTTGGTGAATCGGCAATCGAGATCTCTTTTGATCTCTAGATAGACTAACAAGATTTTCTATGATAAATTTAAAAAATTGTAAAGGTTCGGTCGTTTGGTAAGTTGATCAAATCAGCGACCAAGATTCGATTTTAGCATTTGGAAGTTGAAGGAGATCGATGATCCAGATTCTCTTGAATTGTATTCAAAATTTTCTAAGTGTGAGGTTCGACTGTAGAATCTGCCGACAACTGATGGTTAGATCAATGAGTTTGGAGAAGTGTTGGAAATTCTCCAAGAGAAAACGTCGATGTTCGACAGCCAATGGATGGGCTTCATAGAGTTGGAAAAATTTGATACAATCAATGACCAAGATTCATTTTAGTGGTTGTGAAATGGATGAGATCAACGGTCTAGATCAATTGGAAAAATGTCAAAAATTTGTTAAGTGTTAAAGTTCACCAAGCGAAATTGTCAACGGTCGATGGTTAGGTCTGCTGAAAGGGAGAAGAGTTTGGTTCGTGCATAATACATCTCTTATTGTCGATGTCCAATGGTCGGGGGCTGTCCAAATCCACCGAAGTGTTATCAAACGTCAATAGAAATCGTCGATGACCGATGGGTCAATGGTCGAGGGTCGACCGATTCGATGAAGTGTTGTAAATCAAGCAAGACAAGTCGTTTATGGTCGATGAGAAAGTGGTTGGGCATCGGCTAATTTAGTGATTTTTTAGGTTTGTATAAGAGAATTGGTCGATGATCGATGGAGGGAAAAGGATGATGACTTGCCATGCCACGTCAACATCCATGTGTCATGCCATGTCAACCATTTCCACAACAGCCAACATAAGTGGTCGATGCATGATAATCAAGTCGATAGATTTGGGAAAGTGTATTCAATAGTCATCGAGGATCACCGATTGGTGATGGTCGATGGTTAAATCGATTGATTTAACAGTTTTGCGCAAATCGTTTGTCGGGGAGTTGGGTCGACGGCCGAGGGTGGAATCAGAACTTTGGGAAAAACGTTTTGCGCGTCCAAAGGAAAGTGTCAATCGTCGATGGTCGATAGAGTCATATCAACGATTATTGTTTCTATTGATTTGAGATTAATGTTTCAAATTTAAAGGACTATTACATTAGTAAAACAATAAATTTTGCATGAAATTTTTCGGATTTTTTGGAATTTTGAAGGTCAAAAACTTGCAGGGCATTTTTGAGGCCCTAAATGACGTTTTTAGCAAGTCAAAACCCACGATAATGCAGAATACCAATATTCAATTTGTCTCTGCAAATCAAATAAAAGAACTCGGAGAGATCTATCCAACGAGCTAAATGGTTTGCAAAATGAAGCGTGTATGAGAAGCTACAACCAAAACAATGAGGGTAAACGTTTGGCACCAATTTCACTTCGAGAGGGCATAACTCCATTCTCAGAAGTTCATTCGGGACATAGGAGTAGTCGGTGGAAATATTATGACCCATAGAAGCTAGTGGTGGAGTCAGATTTTGGTTATGGGTACCTGAAAATGTGAAGGAAGAGAAATAAGACACATGTAGCAAGCAGGGGTAAATTGGGTAAAACAACCTAAACTTCTCTGGACCATAATTTTCACTCGGAACTCGGATTTGAGAAAACGAAGAGTCTTTGGAAAGGTATTGAGGAGTAGAAGACATTTTTCAACCCAGAATTTTGATTTGATAAATGTAAATCCTCATAAATTAATAAATATTTTTCTGTAGCAGTAAAAGGGTGGAAATTGCATCATGAAATTGTTGTAACTTTTCTCTCAAAATTTAGTTTGAGGCATGGTTACAATCGTTGGAAATATGTTTGAGAGAGGAATGCATTAAGAGAATAAAAATTTGAATCGGTGCAATGTTTTCTTCATAAATTGATGAAGAAACAACTTGTATTCTAATGGAATGAATGTTTTATGTTATGCATGTTTCTAACAGTGATTATCGCATGCACATTTCTTGCAGAATTAGAGGTACATAAAGCAACTTTAGTTCGTATATGAGGATTGAAATGATGGAATATGCTCAGGGATCTTACATCCATGAGGAAGAGATCATAGGTCTGCATTTCAGCATGGGGAACGCTGAGACAAAGTCAAATGGAAGAAGAGATGGGCAAGAACTTGTCACTATGAGAAGCATGTGTAGAGAAGTGCAGAGCTATAGAGTTGATAATGAAAGGATTATGAAGCCTCGGGAAGAGATACTTCAGATCTTGATCATGTTGCATAATAAAGTCAACAAGGACTCTGGCACCAAGCAAGCATCTAGTGCTAGACAAGTGTCATCATCAAGATCTCATAGCAAAAGGGATGATCATGGAAATGATAGAAAGTCAAGAAGCATGAGTCGGCACCATCATTCTCCAAAGCAATTCACTAGAAGGACTCATGCAACTTCAGGACTAGGGAGAAGCTCAAGTGCGTCTTCTATTCAGAACAAAAGGAGAAKTTATGAGGAAGACACCTTGCAGGGTGAGCTCAAGAAGATCAAGTAATAAAATTTCAATGGTGAGCACATGAAAGGAGAAGAGGTCGAGGCCTGGCTGTTGGAAATAAAAAAATATTTTCAGCTGCATGATTACCCCTCCCGGATAGAAGCTAKAATTTACACCTACCACTTGCAAGGAAAGGAAACCATGTGATGGGATCATCTTAAGCAAACCAAGAACCTTGATGAGAATATTATCTCATGGAGGMAATTCAAAGGATATTTCCAAGAGAAATATTTTCCCGAGCATTACTATGAAAAGAATATGAAAGAGTTCTTTGAACTCAAGTTGGGAACCATGACAATGGAGGAATATGAGAAAAGGTTCTTTGAATTTTTGAAGTATGTTGACTTMATMAAGGATGAGAAGGTCAAAATCCAAAGGTTTCTAAGTGGGTTAGCCTTCCTTCTACAGTGACAAGATACAATATGATAATCCCAATACTTTGGAGGAAACCATAAGGAGAGCAAGACATCTTTATGGTTTCCAAAAATATTGAAATGATAAGATGAAAGAAAGGCAGAACGGTTTTAATCCACCCTTTTTTAGAAATAATTCTCAGGAAAATCAGCAAGGTTAGTTATCCCAAAATGAACACAAGACTATGGAATCTTTTAGGAAAAATCCAAGGAAACAACATGTTCAATGTTGGGGATGTGAGCGAAATCACTTATATAGGGACTACCCTAACAAAGGATAAATAATGAGAACTATCCAAAACATTCAGGAGGCTGAAACAATGGAAGACATGGGAGGAAGCATGCCAAGGATTTATGCAACCTTAAACAACAAGCAAGTTTAATATCAATCCCCCGTGATTGAAGTGGAAGGTAAGATTGATAACCATCCCATAACAATTTTGATTGATTCTAGAGCTAGCCATAGTTACATAAATGMTAACATTGTTGAAATATTTCATTTGCAACAAAGTAAGCATAAGAAATCTTGGTTAGTTCAATTAACCACATGAGCTAAGAGAAASATCAACGAGTTGGTTAAATATTGTCTAATAGACATGAATGGGCTCAATGCAAAGGTAGATGTAAGCATCATACCATTGGGTTCATATGATTGTCTAGTTGGCATGGATTGCTTCGAAAAACACCATGATGTMYTAGACTATTACAACAAGACAATCACATTTCTTKATGAATAAGGGAAACAAGGAAAGATTCAAGGGATTCCAAGAGTTGTAGTTGTTAGAGAGATTTTAGCTATGTAGTTAAAGAAGAGTTTCAAGAAGGGATGTCTRATTTTTGCAGCCCATATAGAAGAGGCAGCCAAAAATAAAGTGGAAAGCATTGAAGACCATCTGGTATTAAAGGATTTTTAATATTTTTTTAGATAAATTTTTGGATTTCCACAAAAGAGATACATTGATTTCTCTATTGATTTGGTGCCAAGAGTTACCCCAGTGTCCAAGACACCTTACAGAATGGGCACACCATAATTCAAGGAGTTGCAGATGCAGCTTGAAGAGTTGTTAAAGAAGGGGTATATACACCCAAGTGTGTCACCTTGGGGAGTCCCAGTTATTTTTGTGAAGAAGAAATATGGAACCTTAAGGCTGTGTATTGATTTCAGACAGCTTAACAAGGTCACCATAAAGAACAAGTATCATTTGCCAAGAATGGATGACTTATTTGATCAGCTGAAAGGTGCAAGAATATTTTCGAAGGTTGACATGAGATCAAGTTATCATCAAGTAAGGATAAAAGAAGAAGACATTAGCAAGACCACATTCAGGACAAGATATGGGCATTATGAATTCACGGTAGTGCCATTTGGACTATCAAATGCCCCAACAGTCTTTATGTGTTTGATGAATAGAGTGTTCAGAGAGTATATGGATAAGTTTGTAATTGTGTTCCTAGATGATATATTCATTTACTCTAAGTCAGAAGAGGAACTTGATCAACATTTAAGAATGGTGTTATAAGTTTTAAGAAAGCATAAATTGTATATTAAGCTAAGTAAGTGCATATTTTATCAAAAGAATATTCATTACTTGGGGAATATAATTTCAATAGATGGGATAGAAGTTGATCCTAAAAAGATAGAGACCATTAGATGATGGTCAACGCCAAAGAATGTCACAAAGGTTAGATTATTCATGGGTCTTTCTAGTTATTACCGAAGATTCATAAAAGGATTATCAAAGACTGCAAGTCTAATCACTTCTTTGCAAAAGAAGGGAGTGAAATTTGACTGGACTTCCAAGTGTGAAGAAATTTTTCAATAGTTGAAGGAAATATTGACAAGTGCACCCATATTGAAGATTACAGATCCAAATGAAGATTTTGTTGTGTGCATCGATGCATGCAAGGAAGGGTTCGGTGGATTCCCCAATCAAAAAGATGATGTGGTATGCTATGAATCCATAAAATTAAAGGAGCATGAAATGAATTATGCTACCCATGATCTAGAGTTAGCATCAATTGTACATGCATTAAAAATGTGGAGGAATTACCTCATGAGTAAGAAATCCGTGCTAAGGACAGGCCATTGTGGTTTGAAGCATTTGTTTGGACAACCAACACTAAATTCCAGAAAAACTAGATGGATCAAACTTTTGAGTGAATATCAATTTGAAATTAAGCACATAAAGGGAAAGAAAAATAAAGTGGTTGATGCACTCAGTAGGAGAACTCATGAAGTGCATATTGCAACCATTAGAAAATCTGAAAGACAAAACTATTGTAGAAGCAAATTCAAAGAAGAATTATTTAAAAATAAAATAGACATTACAACAAGGTAATTTTTGGTAGAAATTTAATTCTTATGAGATGAAAGAAGATGGGATTCTCATGTACAAAGGAAAAGTATATGTGTCGAATTCTAGTGAGATGAAAAATGCAGTTTTGAAGGAAATACACAATGTGCCATATGTCGAGCACCCTGGATATCAAAAAATAATTGTAGTTGTAAGAAGCCAATATTTTTTTCCATGAATGAAGAAAGAAGTGGCTAATTATATAGCCAAATGTCTAGAATGTCAAAAAGTAAAGACAAAACATAGACACCCAACAGATTTGCTACAACCATTTCCCATTCYGAAATGGAAGTGGGAAGTTGTCACGGTTGATTTTATTTTTAAGTTTCCCAGAACAGTGAAGCAACATGATTCCATCATGGTGGGGGTGGATAAATTGACTAAAGAAGCACATTTTATTCCTATGAAAACTACACACAAGGAAACAAATATTGCAGATATMTACATGAAGAAAGTTGTTAGGTTACATGGAATACCTAAGGCAATAGTTTCAGATAGAGATCCAAAGTTCACATCCAATTTTTGGAAGGKTTTGTTCAAGGGATTTGGAACAAATTTGAATCTCAGTACAACGTATCATATAGAGTCAGATTGGAAAACAGAGAGGACTAACAGGATAATTGAGGACATGTTTAGAATGTATGTGATGGATCAGCCATCAAAATGGGAGGATTACATCCACTTAGTGAAATTTKCCTACAATAATGGGTATCAGGCCTCATTGAAAATGAGTTCATTTGAGGYATTGTATGGCAGGAAATGTAACACACCAGTGAGTTGGGATAATCCAATAGACAGARAAATTGTTGGGCYAGATGTATCAAAGGAAATGGAAGAGTAGATGACAAGGATAAAACATAATTTAAAGGCTTCCTAGAATAAGAAGAAAAGTTATACCAAAAATAATAGAGTGTTTAGATATTTTAAAGTGGGCGAACATGTGTTTTTAAATGTGAAGGAAAAAAGAAGTTTGCTAAGATTAGGAAGTTGCCCAAAGTTGGCAGCAAGATATTGTGGAACTTTTGAAATATTAGTAAAGATAGGGTCAGTTACATACATGCTAGCATTTCCTTCATCCATGAGAGTGCATAATGTATTTCATGTGTCATTTTTAAAGAAATATGCACATGACCCTAACCACATAATTGATTAGAATGTGATCCAGGTGGAGCATGAAGGGGATTTCCAGGTGGAACCAATTCGCATTTTGGACCGAAAAGTCAAAGTTCTTAGGAACAAGGCCATATGGTTGGTAAAATATTAATGTACCTACTATGATCTTGAATATTCTACATGGGAGCATGAAGAAAACATGTGAGCAGTGTACCCGCAATTTTTTGACAATTTTGAAGAAGACAGAATGCAAGACTATGTTTTGAGTAGCTAGAGTTTTGGAACCACATCTCAGAGTCCTAGTCAACTACGTTAGGGACCTTGATAAAAGAATGGTTCATTCCTTAGGTTAGCCTTGATAAATGGATGGTACATCCCTTGGGTTATCCGTGATAAATGAATGGTGCATTCCTTGGGTCGTTGAGTTGAGAGGAACATGAGATTTTGGTTGGGACTGTTGTTGGAGTTGTAAAATTGCAGAATTTTATTTTCTAAGTATTGTAATGTAAATTTTCATATATGTATATTGGAATAATGTGCACCGAGGACGAAGCACAATTGTAGGGGAGGGGGAATGTAACATCCCCATTATAGTCCCAAGTTTAATTTATGTTTAATGTAGATATAATGTATGGTTGCAGCCAAAGCGATGTAATATGTGAATTGTATTTTGATGTTTAATAATAAAATGTGATGCCAGTTGCTAAGGGGACATGGACAAGAGATGGAATCTAAAATTAATCCACAAGAGGGGAGTGTATAGGATAATTTCCAAGAAGGTTTCAAAGGGGAATTACCCATGTATATCAATTCAACCCAATTTCCTAAATTTTCTATTTGTAATTGAATCTTGTCATTTCTAATTGAGTGTTCCCAAAGGCAATCATTGAATACATGTAAGAGGGTGGGTGTGAGTAGTAACATCCCAAATTTATTAGACACATGGGGGTTGAGTACAATCAGCTTGGGGAAGAGTGTGATTCAGGAAAGCAAGAAAGCCAAAGGAGAGGAAATTTGTATGGGATGGGACAACAGTTTTACACATTGATTTTTTGTGCATGAGGAGAAAGGAGAGAGAAAGAAAGAAATCTTGGAGTTGGTGTAGCCATGGAGGGTGAATTCTAGAGAAATTTGGAACATATTGGAGTGCAATTGGAGCTAGAAATTGAAGAACAAGTCACTTCCGGCCGGATCCATTGACAGATGGGACGTTTTCCAGACCAAATTCACCGAAATATGGAGGGATAATCATGATCATGCTCTTTTACTCATAAACTTTTCTAATATTAAAAATAAATAGAATGAAACTGTCAATGGATTTAATACTCGTTTTTCCAAAGATTATCATAGAATTATTTCTACTATAATACCTAATGTTGTTTTTGCTTTGATTTCTTATCTAGAGAAATTTGACGGAATTTTCAATGTGCTTCTCAGGAAAAAGGAACCCCAGACTTTGGATGATTCTTTCAACAAGGCGATAACGACCGAGAAACACCTTATGTTAGCTCATAAGACGCAAGGACCCCTTTCACAATTTCTTGACCCACGGGATAGGAGGACCTCAAACCCACCTATGCCACCACTATTGGAACCTAATAAAGAGGAAGAGACAACCAAAGATGCGTATTTTGGATTATGGAATGATCTAAGTAACAAGGTAGTAAAGATTGAGGAAATGTTACAAAACCAACCTATTATTACACCTCCAAATCCTTTTCAATATAAAAAACCCTTTCAGTATGCCAAGAATCCTGATGAGCATAAACTCCCAATGCAAACATATAGTACCAAGTACCTTGATCATGCCTCAACCAACATGTATTGTCGAGTGTGTAAACTTGTTCATAGTGAAGCATCGTGTGTTGTTTTCACTCAAGTTGTGTATCTGTTCAAGCAAGGAGATGACCAATCTGACAGGCAAGAGAACACTCTCATTGTTGTGTTTGAGTTTAATGACATGGATAAGCCTCACACCTTTCAATTGTCTGATGTTGGAAATGTAAGGACTCATAA
>JASDQU010752895.1:0-18869 GCA_032191745.1 Picea mariana | reverse complement strand
TCCAACTAAGGCATACTATTCAAATCCAAGTTTGGAGGAACCATCTCCAAAACAACCATCAACAATTGCATAAGATATATCCTCCAAGTATTGTGCACAAGATAGAATGAATGGAAACAAGAAGAAGAAGAAGAGAAAAGTGATAGATCTTCTCCAAATAAGGGCCCCTACTTTTTCTAAGTATATATTCATGCAAGGAAAGCTAAGTAATTTCCAAAAGGTAGAGAATATCCCAAGTAAAGTGCTTTCCTAGATAGAAAAGATTATTTCTCCTCAAAAAATTGCTTTCTCTCAAAAGTATGATTTCCTTATAAAAGCATTGTTTTCCTCTAGTTGCTTTTTTTTTCAAGGAAAACACCTCACAGACAACTGTTTAAGTACTTCATCATGATACATGGATGGTAAATAGGGTAAATGATCGACCCTAATTATAGAGCCTAACCTCGAGGGGATTAAAAGAGTCAATCATGTGACCTTCATGGCTTTAAGGGAGAGATCTCACGTCTAGATAACGACTACTTGATCTAACCCTCAAGGTTGTCCTCTAGTTACTTGCTAAATGGATTACTTTCTTTGCACATAAGTCACCTCAAGACAAAATAGAGATGGATCCACTAGGGCACACTCCCTCATGCATGAAAAGTTAACTCATAATACCTAAATAGCATGTGTATGTGTCACATGGGACACATATCCTCATTAGCTAAGACTAGGAAAAACAATGGAACCACCCAAAGCCATGCATTGTCCTCATCTAGTCAACGAGTCAGCACATCTCCAACATGTTCCACATGGCACCTTCTCCACCAAGATGCACCATTCACCAATCTTGAACTGCTAAAAATAAAGTGCATCATGAGATACCAAAGTGCTCAGAATCCTTTGAAAACTAACAAGCAACTTCATTTCTAGAAGGGTGACACAAGGCAACTACTATTTTCAGAAAAATAAATAAACACATGTCCTCCAATTTCCACCAAAATTAGCACTCATGTTGCCTACTATATTGGATCCTTAGAATTGCAATCTACTATCGAAAATAAAGTTTCTAAAGATAGAAACCTGCTAAAAATAATGACTCAACCTAATTCCCTTGGGAAAATATCATCTTTGTATCTAACCCCCAAAATCATACACAGAACTATGGAACATGGTCCATTAGAATAAATATCTACAATAATGTACCAATGGCCAAGGCATGTATGAACAATTGATGTCGAATCCATCATTAACATGTTTGTGAATCATCAATGTCAAATCAGTCATGACTCTAGACTATAGATAAGTCTAGCCTGATATCAAATGTACTCATGAACACATGTTGGAACTTAACACTCAAATTTGCATAAGGAAATCTAGTGTTAGCAAGACATTCAAATCCTATTTGGTTGATTATTTCCTTCTTTTAGCCCCTCTAGACCACTAGCGTCACTCAATACCTAACTAATATTGGTGTCACTAATATTAGGTTCAGTGTTGCCACATTGGTTGTGGTGGACAATGATTGCTTCCAATTTAGATTTCGCCCAAGGTGTTGCTCTTTCTTGACATCCATAGCCTTTGCTCCTTTCTAAATTACCTTTTATGGAACAAGATTGCTACTAAGGTCCTTTTTTTTCTTTATATTTGGTTCATTATCTAGGGTTTACCCTTTTGAGTTCACCACTTTTTATATTATTCTCTACTATTTCTTTGCTCTCTTTAACTTAGATTTTACTTTGCTTTAGAGATGCTTTAGACACTCTTTATTGTTGTTGTCAAGCAATGTTCTTCCTAGTCACATTGACTTATTTTGGTCATTTGTGGACATTAATATAATTTTATCTCATTTACAACTGCCAATTGGACATGCTAAATGTGATATGAGCTCTTTTAATTCATTAATGTAAAGGCCAAATAAAGTATATGATAAGAAGGCATCTTTGCTTCACACCAAGGGTGGTATAATTAATAGTTGTATGATTTGTGGGAATATGATCCTACCCAACAACCCTCATAAAACATCATGAAAATCCCGATAATATCTTCTTATGCCAAAATCTTAAAGCCTCTAAAAAGGTAGATCCCTCAAAAAGTTTTCAAAGGCTTTGTTCAAAAAGGTTGTACAAGGCTATGTTTAACAATTTTTTCTTAATGAGAGCACACAAAGTCTACATATGATCATCAGTTTAAGGGTTACATCTGAACCCTATTACCAAAGACAATGTGGCACAATGTTCTTTCTGGTCAAAACCCATCTAAAACAAGGAATGCATTAGAAACACCTTTTCGATTACTCCTTTCCCATTTCTAGATGAGAAACATGTTATGTGAAAAACAATGAGGTTTCTTGTGAAATGAAGGCCATTTCTCAAGTAATGATCTACATTTCTCTAGAAATCACAGACATGAAAGGCTAAAAATGAAAAAAAAAAAAGATTAAAAAATGACTATAAACTAAAATAAAAAACTCTAAAGCTAGATGTTAGTTTCCTAACCCTAAAACTAACTCTTATAAACTCTAAAATACATCATTCCCCTCACTTGTTTGCACACATTTGAGTTGTGATCCTATGGGAGAATTTATTCGACACATATGAGTTGTGAGTCTTGTAGCTTAAAGCAAGGAGGTTGAATATTGGAGCTTGTAGCTTGGACTTTGGACCTTCTATTCTACACATCGAACCTTGCACTTTGAGCTTTTTTCAACACAACAAACCCTAGACTTGGAGTTTGGAGCATATATATTTTGACATTGGAGCCTTTGATTGCATTAGACTCTACTCCTTTCTAATTTTGGACTTCTTTGCACAATATCACCATGAGGTTGGTTTAATTGTTGTTATTTTAATATTTTTCAAATTTATGTATTATATGTTGAATCTTTATATACATTTTAAAAAATCAAATTTGTGAATGGTTCCATATTCATCTAGGAGTTATAGTCAAATATCTAGGTATCCCTTTTGGGATTGGATTGTTGTTGGTTTCTATGTGGGATTGGTGCCTTCATAGGATACAAATTAATTTATGCATTTGGCATCATAAGGACCTCCCCTTTACAAGAAAGTTGATTATGGTTTGAAACATCCTCCAGGCCTCAAATGTGTATTATGTTTCTTGTTGGTATCCCAACAATAATCAGTTTCAGTGACTCGACTATCTCTTGAGGGCGTACTTGTGGTCAAAGTATAGCGGTGAGTGAGGCATGCCTTTCGTCCCTTGGTATGTTTTCACTGTGCCTAAGGATGAGGGAGGTATTGGCTTGATTGATGTCACTTATTAGGGTAGTGTTTTGGTGACTAAGTGGGTGTTCCATTGTTTGGAGGGTTCAATGCCTTGGTAGGTTCTTTTTGGGCACTGGATAATATCAGTGCATCATCTTAGTAAATTTTGGGGGGCTTTGATCTGTTTGACATCATATATATTCTCCACTTATTTAAAGTTTCAAGTTTTCTCATCTTTAGGAGTACTTGGTCCACTTGGAGAATTGTACAAGGTTGGTTCAACGACATTGGGAGGGTAGTCAAGTTGGTTAGGATCTATCTTGCTATCAATTTGGATTTGGAGGGAGCATGGGGGGTTTAATTGTGGAGATTTCATGCTTTCAAGAATGTAGACTAAGTTGAAAAGTCATCTTCTTCTAGAATGACTTTGGGATATCGAAACACGCTTTTGGATGGATCAACAATGTCAAACCCAATGCTTGTGACTAAAATAATTTGGAAGCAATTATTCTCAAGGAAATCGTTATTTTATCTCTAATGCTAGTGATTTTGCAATTTCTATCAAGTTGCATCTCACTAAAACTACAACATTGTTGAATAGATCTCTTGACATGGGGCAGTCTTTGGTGATTCATCACATGTTACCAATATAATGAAAGGGAATCATATACCCATGCATAGCCATACATAGTATCACTTTTTCATCAAAATTCATTTTTTTTAGTATTTTCTATATCGATGATCCTAGTCCAATTTGTAAATTGTGGACCTATAAAAGACTCTGGCATCATATACAAACTATCCAATGCAAAGCATGTTAATTTTCTTGCATTTGAGTATTTTTCAATATACATTGTGTGACTCTAGGACATTTTCACAAGGACATTCATTTCATATAGCATATGAAGAATTCCATCCAATGTTAATAATGTCTCTATATTAGTTAGTCGAAAGAGAATATATTGATCTTTGTTTGCACTGAATTGATGTCCATACATCATCCCAACCAAGGATTGGTACTCACTAAATAGTATTTGAGTTGGTCTATTCAATGAGATCCATCTATTATCAACATATTTTAGTAGCTTTTTTCCAATTGTACTACCGTTAGAAATTTTTCAGAACTCTGAAAATCATTTGGGACTATGAAAAAAAGTATGCATAAGCCTTACGTACAAGATGTTTAACTTTTGAAACCAATTGAAACTTGCTTACTATTTTAAATACAAGATTCATCTTATGAGCCATACAATAAATACTAAGAAAATATGGTGCAACTAATAATTGTAGTCTGACATAAAGACCATTCCTTTGTCCTTTCATTATTGATGCTCCATCTGCTCCAACATGTACCAACTTTTTTGGAGTCATTAAATGATCCATATCACCAATTTCCTTCAATCTATTAATAACAAGTTCATATATATTTTCGGTTGTAGAATTGTTCCTCATTTTATGAATCTCAAGTAGATAGGAATGCCTAATATGGTTATTGTACAAATACTCATGCAAGTCCATGAAGTATTATTAATAGTCATAACCTCATCCAAATACAATGACAAAAATCGAGCATTCACAATCTTCTCTTTCATATCATCATTTTCTAGTTGAGTTAGATATCTTACCCATTCTCAACCACTCATTATAGACCAATGAGAATATAAAAAATTTGACACTTGAAGAAAAGATAAATATTTCATGTAATATGGATAATCCGTCATAGAAAAACCTCTAAATAATATGTGAAATATAGTGCTCAATTGCATTGCCTTGGATAACAAATTTATTTCCATCGTCTTTCCAAATAGATATGTGGAGGTTCCTCCACTTGCTTTGAGTTTTCCCTTACTTATTAATATTTTTTATATTCATCTTCATGTTTGACATGTCGACATTCCTCGAAATATTTCCATATGATAATTTATTTCTCCTCACCATTTATAGTTTTCTTATCATATGCCTTTTTGGCATGCTTCTTTATTGTATCTAACTTCATTTGCAATTTACACTACAAGGAAAACACCTTGTAGTGTAGGTTTTTTTTTTCTGTTCTTTTATTGTCAAAACACATCGATGCACTCTTAACCAACCTTCCCTGGTGTGTACATATAAGATAAAAGAACCGGTGTGCTTATATAAATTATTATGCACCAATTTTGTCTTTTTTGTTGTATGTAGAGCATCAATGCTCTGATAATTTCTATGCATCGACTCTGCATTGTTTGTGTATGAAGCACCAATTATTTTTATTTTATGTACACCCCGATGCGTTTAAGTTAGTGTGTGCCATGGTGCTTGTATAATTAGTACATATCATTGTCTGTATTACCATGTGCATTGAAGGGTAGTGAAATTTCAAGGTGAGATGTCGACGCTATTATTTTTACTAACCACTAGTGTGTATATTATACTTACAACACCAATGTGTACATTATATTTAGAGCCTCAATGTGTATACTAAATGTAAAGCACCGGTATGTACTTTATATTTAGAGCCTCGGTTTGTATTGTAAACATGGACACCGTAAAATTTTGAAACAATAAATATTATTGTACGTTATGTCATTTACGAAATGGTGTTTTTCATAATAGTTTGCAAAGGTGCATTTGTATAATTAATGGACACTAGTGTGTTTGTTTAGTTAATAGGAAATGATGAGTATGATTCCTCAAAACACACAATTTTTTATATTATGGCGTGCACCGTCTAGTGAGTTCATAAGAATACAATGCATTGATATGCATATATTTTAAAAAATTATTTTTTTTACAAATTTTTAGTTAATTGTTTCAAAATCAAATATTTTTTATAAAAATATTTGTTTATATTTGTGTTATTGCATTTCGATATAATGATAGCATTAATGTGTTATCAAATGAATTGTACCTTTGTCGTTTGTGACAATGTAAATCATCCACCTAATCATTATTCAACAACGCAACATTTTACAACCTTCGACAATGCAATAAAATAAGAATTTCAATTTTTTATATATGAATAAGAGACCCATTGTCATAAAAATTTGGGACAATGTAAAGCTCCACAGTAATCAAATTGCAACCAATATGTAATTTTTAAACTTATTGGTAACATGCCATCRTGTAATTGGGACAATATGTCGAGTATATTAAACAAAATCTCTAATTTTTAGAGACAAAAATTTCAAAACATACAACTTGCAGCAGCATTCAATTATATTGATTGGCATTCATCACTTGAATGGTTTTCATCCCTCGAACTACGAGTATGTCTCAGCTCTTCATCATTTGGAGGAAATATTGTATTTTGGTTATTTAACCTAATGTTTTATTGATCAATTTGTTTTTTATGTTATGTTTCTTCATATTCCATCTATAAACATGGAATCAAGTGTAATAAGTATATCTACATTTATATATATAGTAGAATATACATGATTGTATAGATAAAAAAACATACTTTAACAATGAATCTTTCATAAAGTAAAATACACATTATTTCAAATCCATGCTTAATGCCTTCTCTCAAAATCTCTTTTGTTGATTGCATCCCATACTTTGTTTCCTACATGTTTAATATGCCATGACAAAGCACAGTCGATATGATTAATATAAATGTTTCTTGTTGTTTCATTAATTATAAAACAAGGGAAGTTAAACAACATAGGGACTTACAAATTGTTTAATTAAACCTTCATACTTCAACATATACTCACAACTCATACTTAAATCAATGTTTATCAATTCATGGGTTGGTTCCTCTTTGTGTGTTAGCATCTATTAGAAGACATCCATGGACGTGTAAATTAATTATTTAAATATAAAGATCACAACAAACAAGAAATCTTAAGTAAGGTTGAAAAAGTAAATACTCACAAAGTTTGTGATCAACCTTTTCATTCCTCGTCGTCTTGTCTTATGTGTTGAATGGGTTCTGGTTTTTTTCTTTTCTACAACAAAACAATTGAAAATTAATATTTCACATGATAATTAAATTCAATATACATTAAATAATAAATGAATGATTACATATCTCTTGTGTGCATTGTAGTTGGGATGGCTCCTCTTGCGAAGCAATTATGTTCATTTATTTTACCATATCCTTCTATACTATTTTCGACATCCCTATCGGCATGTTGGTTTTCCCTTTGTTTGTCCCTTGGAATTTTCAAAATCTCCTTGAAAAAAAAAAAGCTAGGAATCATCATATATATAAATTACGTAATTTTTTTACAAAATAAGATATTGATGCATGTAGTAACTCCATAAACACCAGTGCATCAACCATATGTATATGCGCGGTTATGTGATAAAAATTTCGTTGTGAAATCGAAAATGTTTTACAAATTGTTTCATTAAGTCGATGCTTTATAAATTAATAAAAACACTAGTACCTAAGTATTGTTTATTACGCACCATCGACCTGTGAACAAATTCAAGACATGGTGGTTTCCATATAAAAACAGTGTTATTTCCATTTTAAACTCAACGATGCTCTTTGTAATAAATTGTTTCCTAATGTTTAGTTATGTACAATGCGCATTTTTTTATCATGAAAAGTTTTTTTTTAATATTATTTCTAATTTAAATTAAGCAGTGTTGTTGACATGAAAATATGCATCAGTGCTCTACCTATGTACATGGCACACCGCTAACCACAAAGACCAATTTTTTTTTAAATCGATAGCGATAAGCCGGTTTGGGATCCAATGCAATGAGTGGTTCTATTGCAATGGATAGGAAAAGCCCCATATATAAATAAACAAACCCTTTAAAAATATTTTGCTTTAAAAAAATTCTCCTTGTGAAATATAGAAAGAGAAAGCAAAAAAAATAGTGAAGAAATTAGAGCTTCCAGTACTGAAGGTAACTATGAAAACATTTTTTTTCTTGAGAATGCACTAAAAATTGCTTGAATCAAATAGGGGAAAGATTAAGATGATTAATAGAATGAAATCATATACCTTATATTTTTCCTCTGCAGATTTGTATGTGATCTATGGTAATCCCTTTCGAATTTGACACTTCAAAAAAAATCCACTCACTCTGAAGTCTTTGCTAGTAAATCTCTCTTACACAAATCTCCCCTCTAAATTTTAGCAAAAGAATGAATAGGGTTTTCATTTATAAACACAAAAACTGAAATTTCTGCTCATTTTTTCATTGTATATTTTAGTGCATTGATGATAAATGTGTGCGTTGTTTTTTGGTAACTTACTTTTTATTTGTGTTATGCATTGAGTAGCGCACCGTTGTAATGTGTAGAATGACACACAGACTCATTTTTTCATAATAAATTTCAACTCATTGATAGTAAGCACACATTATTTTTCTAACTTCTTTCAATTGGTACACTATATGGTTCGTACCGCACCAGTGTGGTGTGTAAATACTATCGCACCGACAARCAATTTAATTTGTGAAATGAAAATGCAAACATCCACATTTAAATTTTKTGGAGGTTTTACTTTGCGGAGGAAATAATGGAGCTCAGTCTTTGGTGCTTCTTACAATTTAAAATATTGTTGCATTTGTTTTATAGCAACGCACTRGAGCATCCTTATATGATTAAGCACATTGTTAACTTATAAAAGTTATTTGAAATTATATTTGAAGTTAAATTGTTCTATGCTTCTCAAGATGATGGTTTTGGCTCAAATGCAGGAAAAAATGAATTATAATATCAAATGGTCAATTCTTCATATTTTATCTCATTCCATATCGTTAAGGGTCCTTCAAGTTCTCCCTGTCGATTGCAGAAAGTCTAGATTTTATTTATAATTTATTTATCTCATTGAATTTATGTTATGTATGCATGTGGAGTAGAATAATTGTTCATTGAATTTTGTAGGATCATGATTCATGATTGAGTTCAGATGTGCATGATATTCCAGTAGTCCCAAAATTCCACAAGCTCTTATTAAGAGAAAGATTCTGCAAGCAGATGTTTGATGAAAATGGACAATTATTTTACCCTACCGATTATAACCTGCCATATTCTAGCAACCATCATGGGTCAATGGTATTACACTATGAATTTTATCTCTTTTATGTAGACACCCCTTAGGGTGTAAGAAAACGATAATTGAGTAATTGTATTTTGGATTTTCAATGGAACTAATGTAAATGTGATGCTTAATTTGACATTTGTTTTATAAAGAGGTTGGTTTCATGTTTGTTAGTGAGAAAAAAAATTGCATGCTTCTAATAAATGTTTGGTATAATGTTTAAACATAGTAAATCCATTGTGTTACTAATAGTATCGATGTAATTTTCAATATTTTTACAATCAGGATTCTCATGATGAGCAACATGTCTACCATCTACCGTTGCACCCCACTACAATGTCAAGTAAAGATCTTGCTATTAAACGAGCACAACTCGAAGAGGAATCATACTGAGCAATATGGTTGAATCAACCACCTATTCAATTCCCACTATGTCTTGAGTCACCAATTCAAAACCTCTACAATAATAGTAGTTCTTCACATGTTGGGGATGAAGGAAATGATACAGAGGTTGGTATGGATGATTTATTACGGGATACCAAAGGTATGGAGGGAATGTTGTTACATGCATTCCAACAAAATGAACTAGGGGATGACATTGATATTGTTGATACCTTCTTTAAAAGTTTGAAATATGTTTCCACCACCCCTCTCTTTGGACATGGGTCAAGTTCTACCTAACTAGGGACAACAATGTTACTATACAACTTTAAAGAAATGTATGGTAAGTCAAACACATGTTTCTCGTCACTTTTGAGGTAACTAAACATTAAGTCCCCTAATTTTTTAAGGAATCTTGTCACACCATGAAGGAAGAAAATGGTTGATTTGATGTATTTTTAATGACAATGTACACTTATATTGACCACTAATTGCAAGTTACTCAAAGATAAGGTGCTTCTGAGAGATAATTCATTGCCCAAAAGTTGCATAGAGGCAAAGAAAACGTTGAAAATGTTGGTTGTTGAGTACATACCATACCATACAGAAAAGAATATGTGAATAAAGATATAAGTCAAGAATGTGGGCATGACATGCACCGTAAAACCTCTATGGAAAGGGGTAAACCACAACAAACGGAATGTGATTTTCCTTGTAACATATTTTCATTGACTTCCATGATTAGTGACAATCTCCTTCAAGATTCCACCAAGATATAATCTGATTGAATGTGAAAAACGTTGCAGTCACTTCCAGAATAAAATGATGATAGAGTTAGCATCTAGATTGGGTTTTAAACATGACCATTTGTCACTGTATTATCCCTAGTGGAGTCACCAATTATGTTATGAGGAAAATCTCTATGGCAAGGGGTAAACCACAACAGACGGAATGACACCCAGAAATCAACTCTAAACTCAAGGATGCTAGATAAATGAAATGATAACAATAGAAAGCTAAGTACCTACCTCATCCAAACATCCGAAGAAAACCTTGGTTGAGGTCATGACCGAAATCTTGATGCCTGCAACTTATCCTCAACAATCAATAGATACAAGCATATAGAAATTATATAAAAAGATAGCATATAAACTAGCATAATCCATTAAAATGTATAACAAATATGTCCATGGAAAGTAATGTAAATATTTGTGACATATAATTGGATGAGAAAAGAGTATTTCTATTAATTTAATCAACAGAGGTACATAGGTGACAAACTTATGTAACGGCACATATCGAAACCAAGAAACTAAGTCCCTCTAGTTGGGCCTTCACCACTTTAACCCTCCACAAAGGCAAGATCACAAGTAGTAGGAGTCAATGAGGTTCTTCATCTCAAGATAGAAAGAGCTTAGGGGCTGAACACAAAGAGTTCAGACTTTCAAGGACAAAGGGGTGCAAACTCGATATGAAGTGAAATTTCTCTAGAGTGTCTTTTCTCTCAATGATGTGTGTTTTCAAGGCTTGTATATGGCTCAATTTATAGCCTCCAAATGGAATTGAAGGGTCGGGTCAGAGTGTTTCCAATATATGAAAGGTCAAGTATCATGGATCTCGTGACATGGCATGGATACCCGACATATTTTTAATTTTTTAGTACAAAACCCTATGTACGCAGGTTGTAATGGAGAAACCTACGTATACACAAGTTGTCCAACTGTGACCCACATATATGCACACAAATTTATATTTTTATCTCTGGAGTGAACAAAATGGGGTAATGTAAGTCTGCAGAGGGAAATGGAAGGCCATCAAAGAAAGATGCATGGAGTGTGGCAAAAATTTCAATAATAGATGCCCCCTAATGTGTTAGGTCGGAGAAGCAAATGTGATGGTTGAAATACATTATAATTCCTAGAAGTGAAGTAATGAGGACCCAGTTGGAGAAACTAGTTACTCGTGAGAATATTACAATTCATCTTGAATCTGTACAAATGAATTCCAAATTGAATTACACTGCAGATGCATGTGGATATATATCAAATAGTTGTTCATGGCCATGAATAGGCAATACAAAGTGGACACATGCCATAAGATATCATAGTCACGAACAAGACATAGTGGAGTCCAGTCTCAAAATCAACTGAAGATATCTATATACAATGGATTACAATCTGATATTCCATGATCATTGAATTCATATAGGTATTGTTCTTATGAAAGACAACAACAAACATGAGATCCTCTACTGTGAACTGGAGGTCTTATACACTATCCGTTGAAGGTGCAAGTCTACATCATGTGAATAAAGGGGTTAAATTTGAACATAATGAGACTTCATTTGATTATCATTCATTGAGGTATATCATTAACAAACACGAGACAACCCACCAATAATGAAAGTAGGTGTCAAGGAACCGAGTACATTCAACAAGTGGGAATAAGGGCGTTGAGGTCAAACACTTGAAGAATCCATTGATCATGAGACATTAATGTATCCCCAACTGTCGATGGCGGGAAAACCTACCACTAATGAATGCAAGTCTCTAGGTACTCATATAACTCTAGATCTTGATTCCATAATATATGAGTTGGATTCGATGGAAGGAGACTTGCTCAAAGGATAGCATCAATGACATGAATTTGTTGTCCTACCTTGCACCCTGGGCCTACTTTCATCATTGGTAGGTGAGATTGAACCCAACATGTGACATCTCTCCATTGGTCACTGACTGGGGGGTTTTCCTTGTGTTTGATGGTAAGAAATATATTCACACATTAGGATTCCTGCAGTGTCTTGGATTCTAGTAGACCCTATTGGTGGTTTCCTCACCTTTGTCGACAATTTTCATTATTGGTTGCTAGTCAAAGGGTCTCTCTCTTGTACTACTTGCATATGGTGCACACTAGATATGCACATGGTCATTGGTTTGTGAACATCCTATTCATCTGAACTCTTCCTAATAATCAAGCTATTCCTTTGCACCTCGTGTTGGATGATGAGAGATTCATTAATTCTCTCCTTTTAGTGGGTCTCCTTCCATTGACTTCATCTCATCTATTCTGGAATCAAGATCTAGAGTTATATGAGTACCTAGAGGCTTGCAGTCATCAATGGCAAGTTCTCCCACCATCGACAGTTGGGAATACATTAATGTTTCTAGATTGATGGATTCTTCAATTGTTTGACCTCATATAAGGAATATGTGTTCATCTACGAATGAATCAAATCATCATGAAAAATATCCCCATCCTACCTAGGGAAGTCGGACATCAATTCCGCAAGAACAAGCGACTTCTTGGATTGCGCAGAAGCAAAATCAAGATCAAATCCATGTAGAATCACAATCCATTTATTGTACTCCCCCCCTATGATACATCGTGTAAGGACGTATTGAAATGGATTAAAATCCATAACTACGGTAGTCTTGCAGAGTAAGATATAATGACGTAAGCGTTGAACCACATGCACGACTGCTAAAGCTAGCTTCTCTATGTGAGAATACCTAAGTTCATGACCAATTAGATTTCGACTAAGGTAATAGATAACTTGCTCGTGTAGCTTGTCATCTTCCTAAACTAGAACCATAGCAATCATCCCATCGGACACAGTAATATAAAGCAAGAAATCTCTACTATAGTCTGGGGGCTTCAACAGAGGTGTCGATAACAAGATTTCTTAAGAGCATCGAAGGATTCTTGGGATCTCTCATTCCATATGAATAGAGTATCCTTCTTCAAAAGACGCATGAAACCCTTAGTTATACTGGCATAGTTTGCTACCAAATGATGTCGGAAGTTATCCTTCCCATGTAAACCCTGAAGTTGTCGAATATTATGTAAGGGACAAAATTGAAGTATTGTCTCAACCTTCATAGAATCTACTATGAGCCCATGCTCAGAAACTATGAAACCCAAAAGGCGTCCAGACTTAACGCAAAAGATGCATATAAATTAAATGCTAACAAGAGAAGGTTGAGTTCCTACCTCGTCTGGACGCTCGAAGAAGACCTCGGCTGAGCTCACAACCGAAAGCTTGATGTGTGCAACTTGTCCTCAAAAATCAAGATATACAAGCATATGGAAATTATATAGAAAGTTAGCATATAAAATAACATAATCCATTAAAATGTATAAAAAATATGCCCATGGAAAGTAATGTAAATATTTGCGACATATAATTGGACGAGAAAAGAGTATTTCTATTAATATAATCAACAGAAGTACATATGTGACAAACTTCTATAACGACACATATCGGAACTAAGAAACTAAGTTCCTCCAGCTGGGCCTTCACCACTTCAATCCTCTACAAAGGAAATCTCACAAGTAGTAGGAGTCAATGAGGTTCTCCATCTCAAGATAGGAAGAGCTTGGGGGTTCAACACAAAGATTTCAGACTTTCAAGGACAAAGGGATGAAAACTCAATATGAAGTGAAATTTCTCCATAGTTTCTTTTCTCTCACTAATTTGTGTGTTCAAACTTGTATATGGCTCAATTTATAGCCTCCAAATGGAATTAAAGGGTAGGATTGGAGCGTTTCCAGTATATGAAAGGTCAAGGGTCATGGATCTCATGACATGGCATGGAAACCTGGAATATTTTTAATTTTTTAGCACAAAACCCAATATACACGGGTTGTAATGGAGCAACCTGCGTATACGCAAGTTGTCTAACTGTGACTTGTGTATATGGAAAAAAATTTGTATTTTTAGCTCTGGAGTGAACAAAATGGGGTAATTTGAATCTGCAGAGGAAAATGGAAGGCCATCAAAGCAAGATGCATGGAGTGTGGAAAAAATTTCTATAATATATTCCCCCTAATGTGTGAGGTCATAGAAGAAAATGCGATGGCTAAAATACATTATAATTCCCAGAAGTGGAGTAATGAGGACCCAGCCGGAGGAACTAGTTACTCATGAGAATATTACAATTCATCTTGACTCTGTACACATGGCTTTCAAACTGAATTACATTGTAAATCCATGTGGATATATATCAAATAGTTGTTCATGGCCATGAATAGGCAATACAAAGTGGACACATGCCATAGCCTATCAAAGTCACGAACAAGACACAGTGGAGTCCACTCTCAAAATAAACTGAAGATATCTATATACAATGGAGTACAATTTGATCTTCCAATGACTGAATTCATATAGGTATTGGTCCAATGAAAGACAAAAACAAATATGAGATCTGCTAGTATGAACTGGAGGTCTTCTACATTATTCGTTGAAGGTGCAATTCTACATCATGTAAATAAAGGGGTTGAAGTCGAACACAATGAGACTTAGTTTGATTATCGGTCATTGAGGTATGTCATTAACAAATGCCAGACGACCCACCAATAATGAAATTAGGTTTCAAGGCACCTAGTACTTTCCACAAGTGGGAATAAGGGTGTTGAGGTCGAACACTTGAAGAATCCATCAATGAGGAGACATTAATGTATCCCCAATTGTTGATGGCAGGAGAACCTACCACCGATGAATGCAAGTCTCTAGGTACATATATAACTCTAGATCTTGATTCCATAATAGATGAGTTGAAGTCGATGGAAGAAGACTCACTAAAAGGAGAGCATCAGTGACATGAATTTGTTGTCCTACCTTGCACCCTAGGCCTACTTTCATCATTGGTAGATAACCTTGAACCCAAAATATGGCATCTCTTCATTGGTCATTGACTGGGGAGTTTCCATTATGTTTGATGGCAAGAAATCTATTCACACATTGGGATTTTTGCAGTGTCTTGGATTCCATTAGACCCTATTGGTGGTTTCCTCACCTTTGTCGGCAATTTTCATTATTGGTTGCTAGTCAAAGGGTCTATTTACTATACTACTTGCATCTGGTGCACATGAGAGATGCACATGGTCATTGGTTCATGAACATCCTATTCATCCAAGATCTTCCTAATCATCAAGTTATTTCTTTGCACCTCACGCTGGATGATGAGAGATGCCTTAATGCTATCCTTTTAGCGGGTCTCCTTCCATTGACTTCAGCTCGTATATTCTATAATCGAGATCTAAAGTTATATGATTACCTAGAGACTTGCAGTCATCAGTGGAAGGTTCTCCCGCCATCGACAGCTGGGAATACATTAATGTCTCTAGATCAATGAATTCTTCAAATGTTCGACCTCAGATAAGGTATATGTGTTCATCCTCAAATGAATCAAATCATCATGAAAAATATCCCCATCCTTCCTAGGGAAGTCCAACATCAGTTCTGCAAGAACTAGCAGCTTCTTGGATTGTGCATAAGAAAAATCAAGATCAAATTCATGTAGAATCACAATCCATTTATTGTAATTCCCCCCTATGATACGTTCTGTATGGATGTATTGAAATGGATTGACATCCGCAACTGTGGTAGTCTTGCAAAGTAAGATATAATGACGTAAGTGTTGAACCACATGCATGACTTCTAAGGCTAGATTCTCTACGTGAGAATACTTAAGCTCATGACCAATTAGATTTCGACTAAGGTAATAGATAACATGCTCGTGGAGCTCATTGTATTCCTGAACTAGAACCATACCAATCATCCCATTGGACGCGGTAATATAAAGCAAGAAATATCTACTATAGTCCAGGGGCTTCAGCAAAGGTGTTGATACCAGGGATTTCTTAAGAGCATCGAAGGATTCCTGGGCTTGCTCATCCCATATGAACAGATTATCCTTCTTCAAAAGACACATGAAACCCTTAGTTATACTAGCATATTTTTCTACCAAATGACGTAGGAAGTTATCCTTCCCCTGTAAACCTTGAAGTTGTCAAATATTATGTGAGGGAGGCAATTGAAGAATTGTCTAAACCTTCATAGGATCCACCATGATCCCATGCTCAAAAACTATGAAACCAAAAAGGCAGCCAGAACTAACGCAAAAGATGCATATAAATGAAATACTAACAATATAAGGCTAAGTTCCTACCTCGTTCAGACGTCCGAAGAAGTCCTCGGCTAAGCTCACAACGAAAATCTTGATGCATGCAACTTGTCCTCAATAATCAAGATATACAAGCATATAGAAATTATATAGAAATTTAGCATATAAACTAGCATAATCCATTAAAATGTATAACAAATATGCCCATGGAAAGTAATGTAAATATTAGTGACATATAATTGGATGAGAAAATAGTATTTTTATTAATATAATCAACAGAAGTACATAGGTGAAAAACTTTTGTAATGATACATATCGGAACTGAGAAACTAAGTCCCTTCATCTGGGCCTTCACCACTTCAATCCTCCACAAAGGAAAGCTCACAAGTAGTAGGATTCAATGAGGTTATCCATGTCAATATGGGAAGAGCTTGGGGGTTGAACATAAAGATTTTAGAATTTCAAGGACAAAGGGATGCAGACTCAATATGAAGTGAAATTTCTCCAGAGTGTCTTTTCTCTCAATGATGTGTGTGTTGAAGGCTTCTATATGTCTCAATTTATAGCCTCCAAATGGAATTGAAGGGTCGGGTCAGAGCGTTTCCAGTATATGGAAGGTCATGGATCTAGTGACATGGCATGGAAACCCAACATATTTTTAAATTTTGAGCACAAAACCCGATGTACACGGGTTGTAATGGAGAAACTTGCGTATACGCGATCTATCTAACTGTGACCCGCGTATATGGACAAAAATTTTATTTTTAGCTCTGGAGTGAACAAAATGGGGTAATGTGAGTCTGGAGAGGGAAATGGAAGGTCATCAAAGCAAGATATATGGAGTGTGGAAAAAAAATTATAACACAAGGGTAAGGCACATGGTCCTCCTCGTAATATATTGAGGCACATGACTAATTCCAAGGATTCAAAGGCTCTTTTGTTGCAAACAATTAGTCGTKTTGCAGGGGTGGCATGCCTCACATAGAAGTGAGCCAGGAGCTATGYGAATCCCAGGAGATTCAATAGCCATGAAGCATATAGATGATACATGGCCCGATAAATTCAAGGTACAAAGCCTATGGTTGAGCATATCCGTCAATGGAGTTAACCTATATTTCCTCCAAAACACCATCTATTTTGTTTGGATAGTGGTAGTGATCAATAACAATATCCCCCCATGGTTTTCTATGGAGAATGAACATCTTATGTTGAATATTATAGTCCCGGTTAGAAGACAAGTGAAGATAATGGATGTCTACTCCAACCATTGATCAATGAATTTAACTAATTTTGGGAACAGATACATGTATATGATGTATCAAGACCCATCCTAATGGAGAGGTATTTTATGTTCTATTACATATGTGCGTAGAAAGGCATGCGAGACCTAGAAAGGCACACGAGACCTAGAAAGGCACACAGAGTGGTAATTTCCATGCGTTGTAACTTGGAGTGTTTGTAAACGGACATATTTCTTTAAGACCTAGAAAGGCACACAGAGTGGTAATTTCCATGTGTTGTAACTTGGAGTGTTTGTAAATGGGCATATGTCTATAAGACCTAGAAAGGCATACAGAGTGGCAATTTCCATGCAATGTAACTTGGAGTGTTTGTAAAGGGGCATATGTCTATAAGACCTAGAAAGGCAAGAAGAGTGGTAATTTCCATCTGTTGTAACTTGGAGTGTTTGTAAATGGGCATATGCCTATAAGACCTAGAAAGGCATGCAGAGTGTTAATTTCCATGCATTGTAACCTTGAGTGTTTGTAAATGGGCATATGCCTATAAGACCTAGAAAGGCACGTGATTTCCATGTGTTGTAACTTGGATTTTTTGTAAATGGGCATATGCCTATAAGACCTAGAAAGGCATGCAAAGTGGTAGTCATCTTTCAGATGATGGCTTGTGGGAATCCTTGGCAGAAAGGTCTCAAATCTAGTATGGAACTCCCAAATGGACTCATTTTTATATTTGGCAAGGTTATTCAGTCGAGTGAGGAGCATATTAGGGTCTTCTTTGACACTCCATCTTTTGAGAAAGGCTTCTTCAAGTCTTGTTGCCTTCCTTATACACACTTGCAAACATGAGCTAAGTTTAGCTCACTTAGTGTGTCCTTGGAGGCACAATGCCTAGGTTCACATCCCACACTGTCACTTTGACCGGAACCTCTTTCGTCTAGGCTTACTCCTAGGGAATCCAAAGGGGGTAGACCTTAGTTACTAGATGTGTTAGAGTTAGGTTCTAGGAGTTAATTTTAATTTGTTAAGGTTAGGGGGGATTCTAATTCTAAGATGCTAAGGCAACAATGCAATATGCAAGGGTTAGCATGTGAGGCAAGCCTTTTCCCTAAGTCAACTAAGACTAGTGCCTAGAAATTGGGCAAGGGGTCA
>JASDQU010752894.1:0-25128 GCA_032191745.1 Picea mariana | reverse complement strand
AATATATATATATATATATATATATATATATATTGAAAAGTCGGCCCTATTGTGCCTAGACAAGACAAATGTGAATTAAAATGGTAAAGTGGACAAGTTGTCCCTAACCTAATTATTGGGGGGGTACAACTTGTATTTATAAGAGGCCTAGCACCTCATTTGTACACACTCATCAAGCTCTCTCTATCAAGTGCGCAAGTCTGAGAGTGACACAACTACAAGGAGAAGTGACACAACTACAAGGAAGAGTATCTCAGTAAAGGTGAAGGTCATCTTGGTGAAGGACTATCTTGGTCAAAGTGGTGCGCTACTCTGTTTTGGTTAGGGTTTCTGTTGGATCTTCTGTTTGGTGAGATCTCTCTTGTGAGAGATATTGTACTTGGTTATTGAATCTATATTAAAGAATTTTTTCTGGGTTTTCTTCCCCTTGAGGGTTTCCCAGGATAAATACTTGTGTGCTCTGCAATTGTGTTTCTTTCAGTAATATCCTTATTATGCTATTGTTATAATCAAGATTAATAATAACAGATTAATCAAGAAACTTTAACACCCTCGCCATCCTCAAGTTTGACTCCTGATAGGAAAGGAGTCGGAGTAGGCTTGTAGTCTGTCATGTGAAATCTCTCAAGGAGATCTCGTGCATACTTGGCCTGAGACAGTTTGATGCCTGATGTATCCTAACTGATCTTGAATCCAAGGAATAAGTGTAGCGAACCCATGTTCGTCATAAAAAACCTGTCATGTAGAATCCTCTTGACTGCAACAATCGCTAAAGTCGAGCAACCGGTGATCAATAAATCATCAACGTACAAAACTAAAAGTAGAAGTGAATCAACCGTCCTGAGCATGTAGACATTCGGGTATGATTTACAACTTACAAAGTTTTGTGACAACATGTAGGAATCCATCTTGGCATACCATGTCGTCAGAGCCTTCTTGAGGCCATAAAGGGACTTCTTCAGTCGACAGACCAAATATGAGTCCTGCATAAATCCCTGGGGCTGCTCCTTGTAGATCTCCTCAGAGAGATCACCATGAAGAAATGCATTCTTCACGTTCATCTGATGGACTTCCCATCCCTTGGCTGCCACAATGGAAATTGCCAATCGTATGGAATCCATATTCGCTACTGGAGCGAAGGTCTCATCATAGTCAATACCATGCACCTGTTGAAAGCCTGGCTTTGTATTTTCTAATCTGTCCATCCGTCGCGCTCTTGGTCCTGTAGACCCATCTGCATCTGACAAGTTTCCTCCCATAAGGAAGGGGAACTAGATCCCAAGTCTGGTTCTTGAGGAGGGAGTTGTACTCCTCCTGCATGGCGGATTCCCAAAAGGGATTTCCAACAACATTGCCATAAGACTGTGGATCTGAAGACTGAACCAAGAAAATATGCTTGGCAGGAAATGGTTCAGTGGTAGTGAGTGAAACAAGAGGCTCCTCGAAATAAGATCGATTCCTGCTAGTGTCGGCTGGATCACCAACGAGATCCCCTACATCTTGAAGAGTAGTCTGTGCCCACTTGGGCCTCTGCTCTGGCTCTGCAACTACATCTGGATGCTCTGAATCTGCATCTGATTGTACTAACTTTGAATTTTAATCAATTGAGTTCGCTAAATCAGAACTCTCGTCTGAAGATTTGGCATGTGCAAGCTAATCATCTCAGACAGGTGGAAGAATGAAGGTGTCTGTATGCGACAATTGAGTTACATGCGAGACACTTTCCTCGAATTAGACACTTTGCTCAATGATGATCTCATCCGAGGAAAGATCAATAAGTCTATATCCCTTCACACCGTTGGGGTATCCAACAAAAATTCACTCAGTTCTCTGTGGATCAAGTGCCTTCCTCTTTTCAGAGGAAAACCGGGCCCATGCACATGAACCAAAAATGCAAAAGTGGGTCACTTCCGGCTTGAGGCCACTCCAAGCCTCATAGGGGGTCTTATCCTTGACATATATATGGGGAGATATTTTTTGGATGTATGTTGCACAATTAAGTTCTTTGGCCCATAGTCTCCGTGGTAGTGACTTTGCATGCAGCATGCAAGATGCCATCTCCTTTAAAGATCCATTTTTCCGCTCAGCAACTTCGTTTTGCTGCGGAGTATAGGGAACTGTGTGCTGCAACTGAATCCCTTCCTCATGAAAAAGATTATGGATCTCATGATTTACATATTCTCCTCTGTTATCAGTTTGGAGGACCTTGATATTCTTTTTGGTTTGTGTCTCAACTAGGGCTTTGAAATCTTTGAGGTGTTAAAAGACCTCAGATTTTTGCTTGAGAAAGTAGATCCATGTAAAATGTGAGAAATCAACAACAAAAATGAGAACAAACCTCTCTTTCCTGATCAATGGATGCGGGAAAGGACCCATAAGGTCACTGTGGATCAGATCTAAAAGTGCAGAGGCTCTCTGAGACTTTCCCTTGTAAAATTTCTCTTGAGGGTGTTTCCCGAGAACACATCCCTCACACACTCCCTTGGAGAAATGGATGTCTGGTAGACCATCAACCAATATTTGCTTGCTAAGATGTTGCATGTATCTGAAATTCAAATGTCCAAACCTTTCGTGCCATATCCTACTACTTTCATCAGCATGAGTAAGCAGTAAAGCAGAATCAGGTTCAATGAATTCAAAAAATTTATACAATCTAGACTAATGATTTACCTCATAGGTAGCAACCCTGGAGTTGGATTTCATGTCGTATATGCCCATGAAATTTGGTGTGAATATGACTTTCTTTCTGGTGCCAGAATTCATCATCTGATACATGGAGAGAAGGTTGATAGAAATTTTGGGAACATGCAACACATTCTCGAAGCTTCTGTTGGTGAGTTCAATCCTTCCTTTGGAAGTAAAATTTCAATCTCTGTTTGAAAATATTTCCTTAGGTACTCCATGTAGCCTAGCAACTTCTCTCATATAAATATCTGCAATATTTGCTGCCTTGTGTGTAGTCTTTACAGGAATAAAGTGTGATTCTTTAGTCAATTTGTCCACCACCACCACCATGATGGAATCATGCTGCTTCACTATTTCGGGCATCTTAGTAATAAAATCAACCGAGACAACTTCTCACTTCCATTCCAAAATGGGAAATGGATGTAGCAAACTTGTTGGGTGTCTATGTTCTGTCTTTACTTTTTGGCATTCTAGACACTTGGCTGTGTAATTAGCCACTTCTTTCTTTATTCTTGGAAAACAATATTGGCTTCTTACCATTGCAATTGTTTTCTGATATCCCAGGTTACCGTGATATGACACATTGTGGATCTCCTTCAACACTGCATTTTTCAGCTCACTAGAATTCAGAACATACACCTTACCTTTGTACATGAGAATTCCATCTTCTTTCAGCTCATAATAATTAAATTTCTGCTGAAAATTACCTTGCTGTAATGTCTCTTTTATTTTTAAATAATTCTTATTTGAATTTTCTGCTGCAATAAATTTGTCTTTCAGATCCGTCCTGTACATGCTAATGGATGCAATATGAAATTCATGATATCTCTTGCTAAGTGCATCGACGACTTGATTTTCCTTTCCCTTCATGTGCTTAATTTCAAAGTCATATTCATTCAGAAATTCCAACCATCTAGTTTTCCTAACATTTAGTGTTGGTTGTCCAAACAAATGCTTCAGACCATAGTGGTCTTTCCTTAGCTTGAATTTCTTATCCACAAGGTAATGCCTCTACATTTTCAATGCATGTACAATCGCTGCTAACTCCAAGTCATGGGTAGCATAATTCCTCTCATGCTCTTTTAGTTTTCTAGACTCATAGCATACCACATGATCCTTTTGAGTAAGGACTCCACCAAGCCCTTCCTTGCATGCATCGGTGCACACAAAAAAATCTTCATTTGGATCTGCAATCTTCAATATTGGAGCACTTTTCAATATTCTTTTCAACTGTTAAAAAATCTCTTCACACTTGGAAATCCATTCAAATTTCATACCCTTCTTTTGCGAATAAGTGATTGGACTTGCAATCTATGAAAAACCTTTATGAATATTTGGTAATAACTGACAAGACCCATGAATGATCTGAACTCTATCACATTCTTTGGTGCTAGCCATCCTCTAATGGCCTTTATCTTCTTAGGATCCACTTCTATCCCTGCTGCTGATATTATATGCCCCAAGTAATGAATCTTCTTTTGATAAAAGATGTACTTACTTAACTTAGCATATAATATGTGCTCTCTCAAAACTTGTAACACCATTCTTAAATGTTTCTCATGTTCCTCTTCTGATTTGGAATAGATGAGTATATAATCTAAAAACACAATCACAAACTTGTCCATGTACTCCCTGAACACTCCATTCATCAAACACAAAAAAATTGCTGGGGCATTTAATAGTCCAAATGACACTACCATGAATTCATAATGCCCATATCTTGTTTTGAATGCTGTCTTGTTAATGTCTTCTTCCCTTGTCCTTACTTTATGATAGCCCGATCTCAAGTCAATATTTGAAAATATTCTTACACCTTTCAGTCGATCAAACAAATCATCAATTTTGGGTAAATGATACTTATTCTTTATGGTAACTTTATTAAGTTGTCTGAAATCAATACACAACCTTAAGGTTCCATGCTTCTTCTTCACAAACAGAACCAAGGCTCCCCAAGGTGACACACTTGGGCATATATACCCCTTTTTTAACAACTCTTCAAGATGCATTTGCAACTCCTTCAATTTTGGTGTACCCATTCTGCATGGTGTCTTAGACACTGGGGAAACTCCTGGCACCAAATCGATATATAAATCAATGTCTCTCTTTGGTAGAAATTCTGGGATTTCCCTAAAAACATCTTCAAAATTCCTTAAGACCGGATGGTCTTCAATGCTTGCCACTTTATCTTTGGCTGTCTCCTCCATATGGGCTGCAAACACCTAACATCCCTTCCTAAAGCTCTTCTTTAACTACATAGCTGAAATCTCTCTAACAACTACAACTCTTGGAATTCCTTGAATCTTTCCTTGCTTCCCTTCCTCATCGAGACATGTGATTGTCTTTTTGTAAAATTCTAGGAAAACATGATACTTTTCCGACCAATCCATGCCAATTAGACAGTCATACGAGCTCAATGGTATGATGTTTACATCTACCTTCGTATTGATTCCATTCATGTCTATTTGACAATATTTAACCAACTCATTGATCTTTCTCTTAGCCCCCATGGCTAACTGAACTAACCAAGATTTCTTATGCTTATTTCTTTGCAAGTGAAATCTTTCAACAATGTTAGCATTTATGTAACTATGTCTAGCTCCAGAATCAATTAAAATTTCCATGGGCTGGTTATCAATTTTACCTTCTACTTCGATCATGGGGGATTGATACTCTGCCTTATTGTTTTCAAAGGTTTCATAAATCCTTGACATACTTCCTCCCATGTCTCCCACTATTTCAACCTCCTAAATGTTGTGGAAAATCCTCATTCTTTCTCCTTTATGAGGGTAGTCCTTAGATAAATGATTCCCCCCACATCCCCAACATTGAACAAACTGCTGCCTTTGCATTTTTCCAAATGAATCTGCATTCTTTTGATCACTTTTGGCTGCCTGGCATTGCTGAATTGCTTGAGAGTTATTTTTGAAAAAGGGTGGCTTAAAACCTTTCTTCATTTGATAATTTTTCTCTCTCACCCGGTCATTCGAAGTCTTTTGGAACACTGACCTTCCTTTGCTTTTCTCATAAAGGTGCCTTTCTCTCCTTATGATTTCCTCCAAGGTCTTGGGGTTTTCATATTGGATCTTATCACTATAGGAGGGTAACCTACTTAGAAACCTTTGGATTTTAACCTTCTCATCCTTGATGAAGTCAACATACTTCAACAATTCAAAGAACTGCTTCTCATATTCCTCCATTGTCATGGTTCACAACTTGAGTTCAAATAAAATTTTCATCTTTCTCTCATAGTAATGCTCGAACAAATATTTCTCTTGGAAATATCCTTTGAATTTCCTCCATGAGATTCTCTTCTCATCGAGGTTCTTGGCTTGCTTAAGTTGATCCCACCACATGGCTGCCTTTCCTTGCAAGTGCTAGGTGGAAATCCTAGCTTCTACCTGGGATGGGTAGTCATGTAGTTGGAAATATTTCTTTATTTCCAATAGCCAAGCTTCTTCCTTTTCTCCTTTCCTGTGCTCACCATTGAAATTAGGTGGCTTTATTTTCCTGAGTTCACCTTGCAATATGTCTGCCTCATACCTTATTCTTTTCCTCCGAACATGAGACACACTTGGGATGCTTTCTGATCGTAAACTTGCATGATTTCTTAAAGTGGAATGCCTTAGAGAATGATGGAGTTTTCTCATGCTTCTTTACTGCATATCATTTCCATGATCATCCCTTTTGCTGTGAGATCTAGATGTTGATATTTTTCTAGCACCAACTTCTTGCTTGGTGCCTGAATCTTTGTTAACTTGCTTATGAAACATGTTCAAGCTCTGAAGTATCTCTTCTCGAGCCTTCATAATCCTTTCATTATCAACCTTGTAGCTTTGCACTTCCCTATGCATAATTCTCATAGTGACAAGCTCTTGCCTATCTCTTCTTCCATTTAACTCTGTCTCAACATTCCCTAAGCTGATATGCATACCTCTGAACTCTTCCCCATAGCTGTAAGACCCTTGAGCATCTTCCATGACTTTATCCCTCATATAAGAACTAATTTATTTATGTACCTCTAATTCTACAAGATTTGTAGCCAACACAATTTGTTAGGATAAAATAATTAACAAGACCCATGAAATTATGTACAATTGTGTTCCCATACTGTATCAAAATTATATCTTTCATGAGTTCACCCAAAAAGTTTCAACTTCCATCTATTCGGACTCAAAAACTCGCGGACTCACGAAAGCATAATTCTCCCTTTCATAAGTCCGTCTAAAAAGTCTCAACATTTAGATTATTTTTCCATCTATTTAGACTCATGGACTCATGGAATCGTGAGACTTGCAGACTCACAAAAGCATAATTCTCCCTTTCATAAGTCCATCTGAAAAGTCTCAACACTTAGATTATTTTTCCATCTTTTCAGATTCACGGACTCGCGTACTTGCAGACTCACGAAAACATAATTATCCCTTTCATAAGTCCATCTAAAAAGTCACAACACTTAACCATTCTTCCACTTCTTCACGGACTCATGGACTCATAGACTCACAATAAGTCCAACACTTCACCGTTTTTATAACTTTGCGGACTTGTGAAATCACAGACTCATAATAAGTCACAACACTTATCCGTTTTACCTTTGAGGACTCACGGACTCACGAACCCATAATAAGTCCCAACACTTAGCCATTTTTCTATCTTTGCAGACTTGTAGACTCACAGACCCACAGATTCATAATAAGTCCAAAACTTGGCCATTTTTACCTTTGCAGACTCGCAGACTCACGGACTTGCAGATTAACAGACTCATAATAAGTCCCAACACTTAGCCATTTTTCTATCTCCTTGCCTCCGTGTACCTGCCACCATGGAAATACATGTCACCTGCTGCCACGTCAATTGACACGTGGCCCCCCTCCACGCCATGCTGACATTAGTGTACGAAAAAATACCGAAATTTTTCCAATTTGCTTATCCTCGAAATTTCCAAAGGGGTTCAATTCTTTACATTACCCATGAAATTTATCTCAATTTTACCGGAATAATTTCAACAAACGAATTTCAGACATCCTTTTTTTGGCATTATGTCAAACAGTTTTCCTACATAGTCTATAATTTTCACTTCTGCATTCCACTAATTGTCCCATCCAAGCTTAGTGTTTAAAACTAGGCTCTGATACCACTTTGTAACATACCCAACCACCATGGCTAGGCCATGTCAGCTAAAACTTTCTCTTTATCAACTCTGATACCATTTTAGTAACGTACCTAGCCTCTAGCTAAGAAATAATACGTGCGAAATACACATAACACGAAACTTTTGCTAATTAAATCCATTCTTTTGCTGTTATCTATTTTCCCATAGCCTACAACTACAATTTATAACATATTTAGCTACAACAATAAGCATAGAAAACATGCATCTGAAGCATGCTAATAATTCAACAGGAAATACAACTGTTAGCACTAATATTTTCATGATCAAATTTTGGTCTTAAAAATTCATATTTTGCTTATATAAAGATAATAAGGTCTTCTTAGCATCTTTTTGTCCATATTAAGGTCATATGAGGGGTTTTAAAGTCTAAAAATAATATTTTGAAAAAGGGCACTACAGGAAGTTCCTGCAATTTTCCTATGCAGAAAAAGTGTGCTGGCGCTACATGAAGTTCCTGTAGCGCAACCTGTTTTTAGGCAAATGACACGGTTTTGGAGGATGATTATGAGACCATCCACCTTTTCAACCTATTTACTTTCTCAGGTGAGTTGGATATCAATCACTTAATATCAGAGGGAAGGACAACTCATTTTCCAAGTGGAGCTTGATTAGTCAATGATATATTCTAGTATAAAATTGTTGCCTAGAAACTAGGGTTTGTTGTCACTATCCAACACTCGTATTTTTTTAGGGATACCACATAATTTAAATTTTGACTCATATATATTTAAAACACCTTGGTACCTGATAAGGAAGGTCGAATTCTTGATGGATAATATTTTGGGAACACATCATCATGTTGACCTAATTTTTAGCAAGAAGTTACCATAAATTTTGGAATTTTCTTGTTTTAGTCATCAACCTTTTGCATGGATTTCGAGTAGATGGTGAGAAATATCAGTAAAATGAAATAGGATTTTCTCAATAATAATCTCATCTACAAAAACCTCATTCAATTTTTATACAGGTGTCATGGTTTTGGAGATTCGAATGAATCTTTTCAACTCATTTTTCAGATTCAGAAATTCAGGAATTTTCCTGTTTTAGTCATTATCTTTGGGAACAGCTCCCGGGAAGCGAGAAGGTTATTTTTTAAAAGTGAAAGAGGTTTTTCTCAGTAACATATTCATATACAAAAAACACTCTCGGATTTTACACATGTGTCATGGTTTGGGAGAAACAAGTGGATCTCTGAGCACCAATTTTCCAGAATTTCGACAATTTATGTTTTCTAAAAATTGCCTAGCCACCTCATCATTTCGAATTTGGGATGGAGGTTGTTCAATCCATTTTTCTTGGATATTTAAAAGAATGAAATATATTTATAAAAGAGAGGAATGGAGAGAGTGAGATGATGGAGGATATCCATATTTTGGATTTTATTGTAAAACTTTCAAGGGCTAATTTTTGCTTATATTTTCTTATGTAAATATATCAACTGCTTATGAAGCCAATGGTTAGTGTGTGTTTCTATTCTCTGTTTATCATCTCTTTTACTTCATATTGAACATATTTTGATTTTGTATGATACATGACTGCAAATCTATGTTGAGAAGGTTTCTTTATAGGATATATTGCAATCTTTTCCACATAAATGTTTAAGCCCTTTGAATTTTATTTGGAAAGGGTTTCTGAGTAATGATTCATTCTTCTACTGAGTAAAGGAATTAAAGAACATGTTTTTCTTTGGTGAATTTATTAGATTTTTTTCCCAAAATTCTTTCACACCATATCACTTATCTTATTTCACTGATAATAATTTTTATTTACCTCATTTGCTGCACATAAGAAAGTGGTTTAAATTGCTCAAATTATAAGCCTCATTGAAACCAAATGTATGATGTTTCCCCCTTCATAAACTTATTGAGCATTTTGAAACAATATGTGCTAGGCTTGACTCAATAACAATCTTGAGTTGACTTCTAGTGCTAACAAAAACTAAACCATTCATTACAACAACAAATAAGTCATTCTCATTCATGCAACGTTCATGCACAACAATAACACATGTAAATAACTCAGAACAAGATAAAACACTTATCTTAAACAAGAATCGTGCAACCAACTACTTGGGAAGGGTGTTCCACCCAACCGTATACTGATTGTTCCAAATATAAACAACCAGTCACCCCTGAGATGAGGCTAGTAATCCAAAAAAGAGGGTGATATTTCATAGAGCACTCACAACTCACAAATCTTTCAACCCAATTGGTATTATTCTACAACTATCTCGAATTTTCCACCAACTCTCTTCCTCTTGACCTTCCTAACCCAAGGAATGCACCATTCATTTACCAGGGATAACCCAAAGTGACGCAGCCCTCCTCAACCCGCAGGTCGAAAGGTCCACGTACACATGATCTTTACCCTTACATTGGCCTGAAGAGATTTTTGGCAATGGCTCTTCTATTTCCCTTTCGGGAAATCTACACCCACAACTAACTTCGAGAAATTCCTCCTTATACTTCAGGAGGTCGGACTTCGCATCTTCACGAATCCAGTGTTCAAGCACCTTGTCTCTCAATCTCTGAAAACCCGAAGCAGTCAATGCTTGACCTTTTCTCTCTCTCTTTTAGATTTCTCCTTATCGCGATTTCGAAGCAACTTGTTCCCGTGATTTCCAAAACCCGATTTACCAAAACTCTGATGCGCTCTCAAGATTTGACCGTTCAACTTTTCTCCACTCCGTCAGGACTTCAGACTTTGTGATATCCCGAATCCTAATGCAAAGGATTTGGAACTTCACCCCACGAAACCTCGAAATGGTCAACGAAATTTGACTTCCGTGTCGATAATGCGCCACCTGTCCACCTTGCTGATTCTGTGGCCCACACAATCCTTTCAGCCTCTGGGACTTCACGTTTCATGATTTCACGAGTCTTGTTGCCAATATTTCGGGACTTCCACTCACGAAAACCTGAAATAGAAGTTCACGGGTAAATCCAACGGCTCCTGTGGCTTGGATCTATGGCTCTACTCCTCCTGAGCTTAGAACCTTTGGGAATACTCACCGTAACTCCCCTGCTCTTTAGTGAGATCTGATGGCTCACGGTACTTTGTGAATCCTCCTCAGAGAATTTCGACCGCCCGTCTCTTTCTTTCACGAGGACTTCTGCAACTCGTTACTAAGTGGCTTTCCACGGTACTTAACCGCCTATGACCCAACTTGCAAGGATTTTTCACTGTTTCAGTGCATAAGCTTCTTGTGCTTCCTTCGACGACTTTGAAGGCTTTATCCTTCCTAAACTTTCTTCAATTCTTATTCTTGAAGAAGACTCCTGCACGCACTCCTTGCGGAAAATTCCTTAATTACTCCAAGGAATTGGAGCTTGTCGACTCTGTGCACTCCTGCAACAACAGTCTCTCAACAAATCATTCAAGTTACCAAACCTGAACCTCTACTCGGCCTGCGCACACCTTGCACATCTCCTGTGCCCAAATGCACTTATGAGAGAATGAGAACAAAATCTACCTCTCCTGAGCTTTCAGAGACAAACCTCTGAACACTTTGTTGATGCACTCCTTGCGGACAATTCAACTGCACTCCTTGTAAGAGCTCTTGCTCAGATAGAGAAACAATTGAAACTCATTTCCCTTACTCTCTCTCTTAGATTTCATACATTCAACAAGAAATCATTCATACATAGCCTAAAGCAATTGCATGACAGAAAGAGTAAAACATTCATGAGCATAACATTCAAAAATGCATACACAAAGAATATATGAACACCATGAGTCTGAATCACAGCTTTCTTGTATTAATTCAGAACTTCTGTACATGGAGTTCGGCCACACAGCTCTATGCTTCTCCTCTTCTATGCTCTATGCTCTCTTCTATTCTCTCCCTCTATGTTACAATTTCACAATGAGGGTGTCTATATCCCGTTTCCCTCTCTCATTCTAAACTGTCTAATCTAGAATTAAATTCTATCTACTTGCATTAACTACCATAAATGCCTTCTACCTACTAAGGACGAGAGCGAATCGCTCAAGTTCGTTTACATTATACAAGTGTGCCTTCACTCGATGGATTCATTAATTATTTTAAGACATTTTCAAAATTTGTGCTAGGCGCTTTTCCAACCGTCCTTTATCTCCACGCTGGCTCGCTTGAGATGCTCCTGCATCATACTCCCTTGCTTGAAAATTTTCATGGGCTCCTGTCCATGAGCTCGCGCATGGTCTGTCCATGCTTCTGGATCTCTACTTTATTCTCCCAGCTGGCATCTTTAATCGGATGGCCCTTCCACTTGACCAAATATTCAAAGTATTGATTTTGCCTGGTCTTCTTGCTGACCCTTTTGTCCAGTATGCACTCCATCTGTGGCTTTTCTGCAACTGGCTTCTGCTTTTTCCATTGAATCACTGGCTGTTCATTATTTGTCCCTGTTTCCTCAACTTTATATGGGTACAAATCTGAGATATTGAATATCGGAGAAATTCCGATCCCATCGGGTAATTCAATCTCGTAAGCATTTGGCCCAAATTTCTTCAAGACCCTACATTGTTTGATTTTCTTCATCTTCAGTTTATTATATGTTCCTCTCAGGAACCTTTCCTTTCTCAAATGTGCTAGAATCAAGTCACCAACCTCAAATTAAAGTTGTCTCCTGTGTTGATCTGCTCTGCGCTTATATTCCTGGCTCGAATTCTGTAAACACTCCTTCACTTGGCTGTGAAGTTCCTTCATCGCCTCTGCGAAATCTTCTGCACTAGCGCTCCTAGTTGCATTCTGTTTTGAATCTCTCCACTTAGAAACTCCTCTCGGCTGCATGCCATAGACAATCTGAAATGTACTCTGCCCTGTGCTTCTATTAACTGAGTCATTATAAGCAAACTCCGCCTGTGGTAATATGTTATCCCACTGGCTGTGGTGTTCTGTCACCAGGCTTCTCAGCAAGTCTCCCAGACTTCTGTTTACCACTTCTGTCTGTCCATCCGTCTGAGGATGATAAGCTGAACTAAACAACAATTTAGTTCCCATCTTCTTCCATAAGTTCCTCCAAAAGTGTCCTATAAAATTAGTGTCTCGATCTGAAACTATGCTCCTTGGTAAGCCGTGAAGTCGAATGACTTCTTTGAAAAACAGATTCGCAATGTGAGTTGCGTCACTAGTTTTCTGACATGGAATGAAGTGTGCCATCTTGGAAAATCTATCCACCACCACAAATATTGATTCAAAACCTCTTTGTGTTCTTGGCAAACCCAATATGAAATCCATGTTGACTGCATTCCATGGCCTCTCAGGTATGGGAAATGGTTGTTAAAACCTTGCATTCTATTTCCTTCCCTTCGAATGCTGGCAAATTCTGCATCTGTCCACGAATCTCTTGACGTCTGCTCGCATTCTTGGCCAAAAATATGACTCATTCAATTTTGCGAACATCTTGTCGTGACCAAATTGTCCTGCCAATCCTCCACTATGTTTATCCTTCAACAAATTCTCCCTCATGGAGCATTTCAGAATACAAAGCTGATTACCTTTAAACAATAATCCTTCTTGGATCATGTATTCTTCCCATTTTCTTCTATCCCTGAGAATTGGATTCTCATTTGCTTCGTACACCTCTTTAAAATCTAGATCATCTCTGTACATCTCCCTGAGATCATCAAAACCCAATGTTTTGATCCTGAACTCCTGCAGTAGCAAACACTTCCTGCTCAAAGCATCAAAAAATTTGTTAGCAGTATCAGAAATATGTTTAATCACAAAAGTGAAATTCTACATATATTCAACCCATTTAACATGTCTCCGATTCAACTTTTCTTGTTGAGTCACAAATCGCAATACATGATTGTCACTATACAAGACAAACTCTTTCGGGATCAAGTAATGTCTCCATTTCTTCAATGCCTGTATAATAGCATAAAATTCCTTATCATAAGTGGAGTGTTTCACTTTTGCTTCATTCAGCTTCTCACTGAAGTATGCTATCGGCATGTCCTCTTGACCCAAGACTGCCCTTATTGCAAATCCACTTGCATCGCATTTCACCTGAAATGTCTTTTGGAAATCCGGTAACACCAAAATTGGTTGTTCTATGATCTTCCTCTTCAACAGATTAAAACTCTTCTCAGCTTCTTTTTTCCAGTGAAAAGACTTGTGTCTTTTCTTCACCGTATCCATCATTGGTGCACTAATTCCACTGAAATTCCTGATGAATTTTTGGTAGAAACTAGTCAATCCGTGAAAACTTCTCACCTCAAAGATATTCTTCGGTGATCGCCAATTCTTGATTACCTCCACCTTATCTGGATCCATCCTCAATTTGTCTGTAGAAAAAACAAATCCCAAGTAAGTGAGATCTATCTTCATGAATGAGGATTTCTTCATGTTTATCAACAACTTCTTCTGCTGTAACCTTTGCATCACTGTAGCCAAATGTTTCAGATGCTCTGCCACTGTTTTACTGAAAACCAGTATGTCATCCAGATATATGATAACAATTTTTTCGATGAACTCCCTCAGGACTTCGTTCATCAACCTCATGAAGGTACTCGACGCATTTGCAAAGCCAAATGACATAACAAGACATTCATACAACCCTTCATTGGTTTTGAATGCTATCTTCCATTCATCACCTTCTCTCATGCGGATTTGATGATAACCGCTTTTCAAATCAATCTTTGAATTTTTTTTTGCTCCACTCAAGAAATCCATCAGATCATCCATCCTTGGCAATGTAAATCTGTACCTGATGGTTATCTTGTTGATCGCCCTCGAGTCAGTACACATCCTCCAGCCTCCGTCTTTCTTCGGACTGAGTACTGTCAGAACAACATACAAACTCAAGATTTCTTTGACCAAACCTTTGTCCAACAACTCCTGGACTTGTCTTTTGACCTCTTCATTCTCCTGCGGCATCAATCTGTACGCGGATTTGTTTGGAAAAATGGCTCCAGGTATGAGATCAATATGATGACTCACACTCCTAATTAGTGGCAATGAACGAGGTATTTCATCCACTACTATGTCAGCGAACTCTTCCAGCAGTTCCTGAACCTCCTTTGGTAAATCATCCACCCTTGTGCTGGTCAAAACAATTCTAGGCTTCCTAACCACAATGAACTGTGGATCCTCCTTCTTCTTGACTTCTGTAAGAAGTTCCTTCCCACTCATGAGAAGTACAGTGTTTCTTACTTCCGGTTTCACCTCCTTATCCTTGATTGGAAGCAACATGTGAGTTCTCCCATTCTTCTCTAGGGTGTATGTGTTCATTCTCCCATCATGAATCACATTTCTGTCATATTTCCATGGTCTACCCAGCAATAAATGACAAACATCCATGGGAATAACATCACAAAGTATCTTATCATTATATCCTCCTATCTTAAACTCAACTAAACACTGTTTAGTGACAGTTACATGATGTCCTTTTTGTAGCCACGAGACTATGTATGGGCTTGGATGATCAATCGTCTCTAGCTCCAAATTTTCTACCATCTTTGTAGAAACGAGATTATCTGTGCTACCACTGTCCACAATGACCTTGCATACCCTATCCTTGGTTTTGCAAGCAGTCTGGAAAAGTCTGTTTCTTTGGACTGAACTCTCCACCTCCTTCTTTGGTGTTAAAAGATCTTTTCGCATCATCAACAATCTTCCGCCTTCAACATATTCTGCCTCAATATCTTGCCTCTGTGCTTTGGCGATGTGAGTCTCTCCACTCTCTTTATTTTTATCTGGACACTCATAAGACTTGTGCCCATTCTTTCCACATGTGAAGCATGTAATTACTCCACCTCTTCCTCTTCCTCTACCTCTGGTATGAGGAAAGATATTATTATCAGCATAATATCCTCTCTACTCGGTATGCTGCCCTCTTTGTGAGCTTCCAGCTCTCTCAGTTTGAGTCTAAGGTTTCTTATAGTCCTCCTTGGGCCTCTGATTTTTATCCTGGGCAACTGATTTTCCTTTGGGCTGACTTATTCCTCGGCCTCTTTGGCCCTGCTTTCGGCTCAGCTTCTCTTCAGCTTTTAGAGCCATCTGATAAGCATCCTCCACCGTTCATATGGTTACCATGCTCATCTCATCCTGAATTTCGTATCTCAGGCCATTCATGTATCTGAAAAAATTTTCATCATCGCTTTCCCGATGACCTGCCCTGATGTTTAGCTTGTAGAATTCTTTAGTATATTCTTTCACTGTTGTTAGCGTCTGTCTCAAGTTTTGCATCCTTCAAAACAAAGTAATCTGGTAATCTCTGGGGATGAATATCGCTTTCATCTTCGCAATCCTCCTGTCCCAGCTTTTGATATTCTGCTTGCCTTTGCAACGTCTGTCAGCTTGTAGTTCATCCCACCACAATGCTACATGTCCCTTTAATCTTGTGACAACATGTTTGACCTTCTTGTCTTCTTTGACATCTTCATAGTCAAAGTATGTGTCCAGGGCTCTAATCCAGTCTAGAAGCTCCTCTGCATCCAGATTTCCCTCATAAACTGGAATGTCCATTTTCGCTCTTGCACCCATTCTTGCAATAGCTCTAATCAAGAGTTCGTTTGCTGCATCTTCGGCTGCAACTTCTTCTTCTTGTTCGGCGTCAATTTCACTTTCGGAATCACTAAGATCCCCATCACTGACTGTACGCCTCTATGCTGTCTCCATGTCTTCAAGTCTGGTGTGTAAATCATGCATTTCTTTTTCCATGGCTGGATCAGTCATCTGCCTACCTCTTCTTCTCGACATTTCCCTCTCCTCTGATGGATCGAGTGTTTTTCTATCCCTTCTCCTTGGTGGCATGGTGAATTCTCCTTTTCTCTGCTACAGAAAGAAAAGAACCTTTCTGTGCTCTGATACCTAACCTGATGCAGCCCTCCTCAACCCGCAGGTTGGAAGGTCCACGTACACAGGATCTTTACCCTTACATTGGCTCGAAGATCTTTTCGGCAATGGCTCTTCTATTTCCCTTTCGGAAAATCTGCACCCACAACTAACTTCGAGAAATTCCCCCTTATACTTCGGGAGGTCGGACTTCGCACCTTCGCAAATCCAGTGGTCAAGCGCCTTGTCTCTCAATCTCCAAAAACCTGAAGCAATCAATGCTTGACATTTTTTCTCTCTCTTTTGGATTTCTCCTTATCGTGATTTCAGCGGTCGCGATGTCAAGCAACTTGTTCCCATGATTTTTGAAACCCGATTTACCGAAACTCTGATGCGCTCGCAAGCTTTGACCGTTCAACGATCCTTCACTCCGTCGAGACTTCGGACTTCATGATATCGCGAATCCTAATGTAAATAATTCAAAACTTCACCCCACGAAACCTCGAAATGGTCAACGGAATTTGACTTCCGTGTCGATAATGCACCACCTATCCACCTTGCTGATTCTGTGGCCCACACAATCCTTTCGGCATCCAGGACTTCACATTTCATGATTTCGCGAGTCTTGTTGCCAAGATTTCAGGACTTCCACTCACGAAAACCTGAAATAGAAGTTCACGGGAAAATCCAACGGCTCCTGTGGCTTGAATATATGGCTCTACTCCTCCTGAGCTTATAACCTTTGGGAATACTCACCGTAACTCCCCTGCTCTTTAGTGAGATCTGATGGCTCACGGGAGTTCGTGAATCCTCCTCAGAGAATTCCAACCATCCGTCTCTTTCTTTCACGAGGACTTCTGCAACTCGTTACTAAGTGGCTTTCCACAGTATTTAATCGCCTACGACCCAACTTGCAATGCTTTTTCACTGGTTTCAGTGCACAAGCTTCCTGTGCTTCCTTTGACGACTTTGAAGGCTTTATCCTTCCTAAAATTTCTTCAATTCTGAGTCTTGAAGAAGACTCCTGCATGCACTCCTTGCGGAAAATTCCTTAATTACTCCAAGGAATTGGAACCCGTCAACTCTGTGCACTCTTGTAGCAGCAGTCTCTCAACAAATCATTCAAGTTACCAAACCTGAACCTCTACTCTACCTGCGCACACCTTGCATGACTCTTGTGCCCAACTGAACTTCTGAGAGAATGAGAACAAAAGCTACCTCTCCTGAACTTTCAGAGAAAAACCTCTGAACACTTTGTCGACGCACTCCTTGCGGACAATTCAACTGCACTCCTTGCAGGAGCTCTTGCTCAGATAGAGAAATAATTGAAACTCATTTCCCTTACTCTCTCTCTCAGATTTCAGAGATTCAACAAGAAATCATTCATACATATCCTAAAGCAATTGCATGACAGAAAGAGTAAAACATTCATGAGCATAACATTCAAAAATGCATACACATAGAATATATGAACACCATGAGTCTGAATCACAACTTTCTTGTATTAATTCAGAACTTCTGTACATGGAGTTCGGCTACCCAACTCTTTGCTTCTCATCTTCTATGCTCTATGCTCTCTTCTATTCTCTCCCTCTATGTTACAATTTCACAATGAGGGTGTCTATATCCCGTTTCCCTCTCTCATTCTAAACTGTCTAATCTAGAATTAAATTCTATCTACTTGCATTAACTACCATAAATGCCTTCTACCTACTAAGGACGAGAGCGAATCGCTCAAGGTTTGTTTACATTATACAAGTGTGCCTTCACTCGATGGCTTCATTAATTATTTTAAGACATTTTCAAAATTTGTGCTGGGCGCTTTTCCGACCGTCCTTTATCTCCGCGCTGGCTCGCTTGAGATGCTCTTGCATCACAAAGGATGTACCATCCATTTATCAAGGACAACCCAAGGGACGAAACGTCTGTTTATTAGGGTTAACCTAATGGATGTACCATTCGTTTATCAGGGATAACCCAAGGAATGTGCCATTCATTTATCAGGGTCTCTCTAGCACATGTAACTAGGAATCTCTCAGCTGGGAACTCAAGGAGAAACGATTCTAGGAAAACTATCAACAAACCAACAACAACACTTGTTGTTTCAGTGCAACTCATGCAGGAGTTCACTCTTCCGTCCTGACAACCAGGATCTTCAGTTATCCAACTCCAATTACGCTCCAGTTATGGTCCAGACTTCACCCTCCTATGGCCACAACAACTCCAAGCTCTCTTTTCTTCTCTCTGTCCCCCTTCCATGCAAAAACTTGAATTTATTCCCAAACTACTCAAACTGTTATTACCTCTATCCCAACCCATACAAAATTCCTCTCTTTTTTTCTTTCCTTTCTTGACTCACACTCTTCCCCAAGATGATTGTACTCAACCCCCATGTGCCCAATAACTTAGGGATGAGACCACTCACACCCACCGTCTTACATGTATTCAATTATTGGCTTTGTAAACACTCCATCATAAATGGGAAGGTTCACATACAATAGCAGATTTAGGAAAATGGGTTAAATCCATAAACATGGGAAATCCCCCCCTTGGAGCCCTCTTGGCCATTATTCTAGACACTCCCCTCTCTTGTGGATTAATTTATCCCCCATCTCTTGTCCATGTCCCCTTAGCAATTGGCATCACATTTTATTATTAAAACATTGAAATACAATTCCAATATTAGATTGCTTGGCGTAGCCACTTATTATATCTACATAAGCATTAATCAAATTGGGGTTATAATGGGGATGTTACAACAGTGATCAAACCAGTCCCCGAAACACCAAAAGTAAATCCTCAAAACACTACAGGTACGATAAAGGGAATTCATGCTACGAAGGCACCTTATCATCACCCTAATCATGAAAATAGATACATGAACAAGTCAACCTATGAATATCACCTAAGACAGAAACAACTGACTTATGTTTATAAAAATATTAATACTGACACAATTACATCTCATTATAATAGTTCATTGTGGAAGACCAACATTCTGCAAAGGATTGAATTAGGATGGTCCGATCCTTTTACGGTTCAAAAATTTTGCTCAACACTCAGAGGTTCATATCGTCTTGCATCATCAACTACAATAGAACAAAGAATTATGCGAAGACATTACAAGCCAAATAAAAATACGTCAATCCCTTTCATCACTATGCTTCAAGAATAAAACATTTCAAAAGGGGATGGCAATGTTATATATATATATAATAATAATAATTAATACTCAATAGATAAATATGTTATGAAGAGACACCTCTCTTATGAAAGGTCATGTCTCTTATGAAATGACACCCCTGCGTGGGTATATATACATCCCTCATTTCTCATTTGTAAATATCTCACATATCTTATATTCGTACATTATTTAATATATTATTTATCCTTATGGATTTCTTTATTCTATCCTACTTAAATTAGATGTTCTTATAGTTGTCAAACAAGTTTGTTTGTCACAGAGGATCCCAACAAACCACAACATTTCTATTACAACTTAGTTTGTTAGTGTTTGCATCAATTAACCTATAAGATTTGTGAGCGTCATTGTAGTTTGTGAGCATCAATTTCTTGCTTTTGGTATCTAATTTGGTTCCTTTCTCTCCAGGAATCCATGCGTAAGCAGTTGAACCAAAATTTTTGAGATGAGATACTTTGGTTTTCTTCTAGACCATGTTTCCTTTAGGGTCTGTCGATACACTGCCTTCATGGGAGATATGTTAAGAAAGTACACTGCTTCAGCCCAAAACATGTAAGGATAATATTGAGCCATCTTCATGATAGTATGATTGTGATTCTCACATTCTCCATTTTTTTGTGGAGTGTAAGGCGTGGTTATACTATCGCTTCAACTTAAAACTTGTAGGGATATTTGTTAATAAAGTACATTGTTTTAGCCCAAAACTTGTAGGGAGAATACTTGTTCTTCATCATATATTGAGCCATCTCCGTGATAGTAGATTTCACCTCTCACCTACTCCATTTTTTGTGTGGAGTGTAAGGTGTGGTATACTATCACTTGATGTCGTGTTTGGTACAAAGGTCAGTGAATTCTTTGAATTAGAATTCTCCATCATTATTAGTTTTGAGGGTTTTGATGTAATTTCCACACTGTTTTTCTACTAATGCCTTAAACTTTTGAAATTCATTAAATACTTTAGATTTCAATTTTAAGAAATATACACACATATTTACACTGAAGTCATCAACAAAAAGAAAGAAATACTTGGCATTGGAGAGTGATGTATTCATTAGCTCACATACATTAGCATGTACTTGCTAAAATATTTTCTTCTCTCTCCAACATCAAATGGATCTCTGCACTACTTCCTTTCTTGGCAAGCTTGACGAATGTGCTAAATCTACTACTAAATATCAAGAAAACCCAACTAGTCTTTCTTACACAAACTGATAAAGATAGTTCAAATTAAGGTGCCCAAATCGCTGATGCCAAAGTTCATTGGTGTATGATGCAATCTTGGTGACCAAAGCATGTTCTTTGGATTGGGATAATATCAACCAACCTAAAAAGTCCACACTCCTCAACACCAAGAACATCTGTCTTCTTGGTTTCCTAGTTAACCACATATCACATATAATTGCTAAAACTGACATCCAAGTTAGGGCAGTTGCTCATAATTTGATTAACTATAAACCCACTATATTCTATACAAGTGACATAAAATACATTGATGAATATCAACAATTTACCTCCAAAGAAAATTTGAGCATTTCCTTTACCTGCCACCTTGAACTTTTCCCAACCCCTAAAGATCATAAAGTCATTGAAAAATCACAAGAATTGTACTCTATGAACCAATCTCTCATGTTGGTGAAATGTCGTGATGCACTCAAATAAATGTACCACGTAGACAAATTACCATGATTTATGTACCTCTTGGCCATGGATGGAAAGAATGTTGGATCTTTCTCTTTCGTGTGATTTTAAATATAAGCCTTTTATTTATGCTTTCCTTGGTTGTTTTTCTGATCAACAAACCATTTTCTATAGTGCTTCTTCATATGGTCCATCTTTCCATGTTATTTATATTCTTGGTTGCATCTGCTTCACCGTTTCCTTGCTTGTTCTTCATAGTAAACTTTCCTTTGCCTTGGAAATTTGCTACAAAGGCTTGTTTTGAACCTTTATTCTCGCTACTACTTCCAAATTTTCTTTTCCACATCTCTTTGTTAGATACCTAATTTTATGGATTATGGTATATTGTAAATATTATTATTATCATTCGTTTAGGAGAAATACGAATCCTTCCTAGGTGAATAGGAATAATCATCAGACCTCTTGGAAGATGAAACCAAAGGTCATATCTCAATGTATTTGTATGTGGCTCACATTAATAAAATTGATTTCCAACGTGGAGTTATTCAAATCCTTCCAATATTATTAGAGTCTTGGTGTTTTTTAGATAACTCCATGATCTTTCTTTCTCATTGCTTCCTTTTTCAACACTTTTTCTGTTACATACTCTTTGAATAATCTGTTGAGTCACATAATGATTTGTCTGCTCTTTAAGTTCATCGATTTTAGCTTTTATTTCAACACAATCTATCAATATCCTTTTGGTCCTTGTGCTCACATATGTGAAAATAACTAGAGGATGTTGTATACAAAAGAGAAGAGAACCCTAACCAAGAAAAGATAGAAAGTACTCACAAGGCTCACATTTTCCAAATTAAATCCCGAGTCTTTGTTGACATGATAACAATCACTATGGAAACAACCTCATAGATGTTAGGGTACATTATAAGAGCTCGAGCATGTTTACACCAAGTTTCATATCACCTCTTTAACCTAGCATGAAAGAAGATTCTTCTTTGGAAAGGAACTGGCTATGTGTTGTTGGTAACAATGTTCTTTACCTAGGATTGTGCCATAAATCATGGAAATTAATGAATCTCCAACTCTTAAAAGGGACCAAATCTGGATGAAATTGAACGAAATTTAGATATACAGGCGTAAAAATATGAACCAAAAAAGATCGTGGGCCTTGTGTTTGGCGACAATGTAGTTTTGAGATTACAGTAACATTCAAACCTTGATTCCTAGAAAATATTGATCACACATTAATTGTAAATAGATAAAACCCTAAGCCTAATTATAATTCTTCTTGTTGGGGGACTTCCATCGTGGTGAACACATACACTTTATTCTCATCAATGAAAGGTGTATCAGTAGGGGATGAACCAACACTTCACACTATCCATGAGAGTGGATGCCTCCACAATAAAGCTGTGATAATTCAAGAGATCGGCTTGAAATACCTCTAGTTTCCTCGATAACGCTTCATTGGACTCCAGAAGCGAGCCTACATCTTTTGGCATTACTGAAATTGTGAAACTGTCTGCATAACCACGACCGAGCAACGCTCTTGCGACGTGAATACCTAGGAAACTCGAACCCTTGATAATGCACATTAATTTTTGAGAATTCGAAGCACCATATTCATTTTATTTGAGAGATTGTTATTATAGAGATTGTGGAAAAGAAATTTGTATTGCAAGAAGAAACTAGTGATGTAAATCTATTGATTTCTGAAGAAAATGCATTCTCTTGTATAAATTGTTGGTGTGGTGCTTACTGGAAAAGAAAATTGTCCATAATGGTCAAGAAATATCAAGCATACTCTTATCTTCAATGATATTTGCAATGATATTTGTGATGGACATACTTCACATATTACACCTACAATAGATAAAGGGCTTGCAATATGGAAGAATAAAGATAATAAAGCATATTCCTTGATTGTTGCTTTTGTAAGTGAAGAGATGAGTCATCACACAAGATCTATCAAATATTCTTGAGATGCTTTGAATAGGTTGAAATATTTGTATGATTCACATTCAAAATTGGAGTTAATTCAATTATTGTTGAAGCTCTTCAACAAAGAGTTGAAGGATAATGATTCTGTGGCTTTAACATCCGAAATTAAATTCATCTTGCACAACATTGATGCTACTGGTGTGAAGATAGGAATTTCTCTCACTTCGTTCATTAAGGCCCTCTACCCAACATATTCTCACTATCTTGAATCACTTCAAGCTATTGGCCAATTGAAGTCCCTTGATTTTGACATTTTGGTGGAGAAAATTTCAAAACGTGAGAAAAATTTCACTAAGACGACACTTCAGCGCACTGGAGAGACTGTGTGCCTTTCTAAAAAAGGGAAGAATCAATCACATGATTATTTTAAGGAGAAGGTAGTAAGAGAAGATGCATAAAGAAGTATTTCAGAGGCAGGGGGTAGGAATAATCAAGGTGAGAGATCTAATATTCAATGTCTTCATTGTGGAAAGAATGCACATGATGCAAAGACATGTAGGATCCCATGGGAGGAGATCTAAAATCAGGAACAAAATGAATAAAAATGTAAGTCTCCTGAATCCACATTGTTGTTGCTCATTGCAATATTATCATAAAGGAAGATTTGTTCAAAACTTCATTTGCTTCTTGAAGAGATGCCTGGTTTCTTTACACTAGTTCTACTTGCCACATGAATTTTCAGAGATACTTATTTGAGGAATTGAATGAAAATATAGAGGGTGAAATATACTTTGTAGATATATCTAGTCGCAGACCTACATGAATTGGCACCATCAGGCTCAAATTGCTTGGATTCTCGGATTTTCCTTTCCATGATGTTCTCTATCTTTCTAAGTCATGAATGAACTTGTTGTCTTTTGTGCACATTCGATAGTAAGACCATACTATTCACATGTTTGATGGAAAAGTTGAAATAAAGATCTCTTTCGACAACATGGTTGTCATGAAGTGATGGAAGGATGATATATTGTTGAATTTGAAATAGACATTTGCACAAGCACACAATTTTGCATACCTTTCTTACCATGATGAAGGTACATTGTCATTCAGTATTTTGTGGCATGCTATATTTGAGCACATCAACTATGATAGTCTTACTATATTGAAGAAGAATGGTGTTTATAGTTTTCATACCATTCCAAGGAATTTGAAGCAATATGATGAATGTATCCTTGGTAAACATAACAAGTAGTCTTTCCATGATTCCACCTCGATAACATGTAGAAAGCTAGAGTTGTGTAATGTCCCCACTTTGGGACATCATCATAGGGCAGAGATTTATGATGACCAGAGTAGCCAGATGGGTGCTAGAGTGAGTACAAGGGTATTTGAGAGGCATTGTGGGGCCCAGCTTGCATTGATGATCATATATCATCATTATGAGCCATTACACACAGGTTGGCTTTGGTTTCATTGCATTTCGACGATTTCCATGATTTTGACTATTTTGAGCTATAAGTCAATGGAATTCACTTAAGAGGTCATTTTGGGCCCATTACTTGGAGGAACCTCTCAGTGTAATAGCTCATTGGAATTGGGAGGAGAAACACTACAGGATGGGATGGCTAGAAGTGACTTTCAGTGGCCAGGGAAGCCACAAGGAGAGATAAGGAGCTTTTCAAAGGTAAAAAGGTTAATTAATTAATTAAAGTGATTTAATTAATTAAT
>JASDQU010752893.1:26901-37353 GCA_032191745.1 Picea mariana | reverse complement strand
TAAACCATTATATTAATTATATGCTATTTTGGTGGATCGAACTGATGACCTTTGGGTTATATTCCAAAACTTTAACCAATATGCCAACAAATTTGTTTATGTCAATTAATGGCATTTAATTGATTTTGTTTTGAAGTTAATTTCGGTTATAACAATGTCAATGGACTTACATCCGGTTTTTACCCTATATAAACCTAGATCCATATCATTGTACGGGACATGGAGGTGTGTTCCAATACATTGTAATTCGTTCCAAGAGCGCCTTGTATAGAAATTCGTGCAAGGAGATAATTTTCCTCGTTTTGCATACAAGAGGTGTTCCAATTTTCAATTTGTCTCGTTTTGCATGCTATTGAGTTCTTTGAGGAAGGTATAGAGTGTTTATACTCATTTTTCTCAAAATTTCAAGAGGAATCTGATATTGATGCCAGTTCTATGTAAAATTGTTATGTATGAAAGTTTTAGTCTAGTTTGTCATTATGAAACCCATAGTATCGTTATGCGTGCAAAAAGGGGGTCATTTAGCTCCTGTTCAAAACATAGTCAAGTTTATATGCATTCTTCTCATAATTTTGAGACGAATTCAGTGGTAATATTTGTTTCTAGGTTGGATAAGCAGACTTGAAGGGTTTCTTCAAAAACTTGGCATTAAGTTTTGTTTGTATCACGAGAAGGAAGTTGGTATCAGAACTAGTTTAATATTTTCGGATCACCAGTTGTGATTCTCGTTATTCCAACTCGTGTTGTTGTTACTCATGTTGGTGCAACTCTTGTTGTTGCAACTCTCGTTGCTGCAACTCTGGTTGTTGCAAGTCTCGTTGTTGCAACTCTGCATTACAACATTTAGCTTTCTAGTTAACAATTGTGTGGTTTGTAGTTTGAGATAGTTTATTTCCTTTGTTTACAAGTAGTGTGGTTTGATTCATATAGCTTGAGGTTTGATGCATCTCGGTACATGAGCCATAACATAGTTATTACAATAATCAAGAACATATTAATACTTGAACAAGTCACCTTTACTTTTCCTACAAGTGTAATTTACTTTTCCTTCAAGTGTGATTTACTTTTCCTGCAAGTGTGATATTTACTTTTCCTACAAGTGTGATTTACTTTTCCCGCAAGTGTGATTTACTTTCCTACGAGAGTGTTTAACTTTCTATAAGTGTGATTTACTTCCCTACAAGAGTGATTTACTTTTATACAAGTGTGATTTACTTTCCTACAATAGTGATTTACTTTTCTACAAGTGTGATTTACTTTCCTACGACAGTGATTTACTTTCATGCAAGTATGTCATTTACTTTCCTACGAGAGTGATTTACTTTCATGCAAGTATGTCATTTACTTTCTTACAAATGTGTGCTTAATTCCCACAACTGTAGATTTGATATAGTTTAATTCAGTGACTTTCTAAAGCATCTTGATATCTTATCTTGTGACATTAATTTGAAAGTACTACAACTCATTGGCAATTACAACATTATACTTGCATATACGGTGCACGACAGTTCATAAGTTCAATACGACCTCATATTGATAATTAAATGCACAACTCTTCAGTTTCTTACTAAATTAATTAGGAAGTGATTGAAAAGTATGTCAATGATCAAATAAGTGATTGTGAATTCTTAGGTGTTAGTTAGTCTTCATTATACAAAGGATTTCCAAATATTATCATTCGAGTTGGATCTTCACCTAAGATATTTTGTAAATTTCTAATAAGCTTGTAAATTTATTTATTTTTGTCTTTTTTTGGAAAAATAGAAGTGTAAATGAACCATTGTGATGGTTGGCCTTCCAATTCAACCCATTAAAAACTAAGGATGTAGTGAGGAAGGGGGATGACGGAGATGTAAGGAGAACTTGGGAGGATAGTAGCATAAATGAAAGCTCAAGAGAGGATCATGCTTAAAGTTTGGTGAAAAAAGGACTCAAGGAGCTTGTCCACATTGAGTGAAGGTGTCTTTGAGCCATGGCCATATGCAATTTCGGTATAGATAGTGAGTAACAATACACAAAGTGTATACACATCTCACCGTTGTGTAATTTTCTCCTGGTAGTGATAAAATCCCCATTGAATACCAACTTTCCCATTTGGGTTTCCATGGTAATCTACTATCAATGGGGTTGAATGTTGTGTCTATGGTGCATTTAATAATCGTGTTAATGAAACCTTGTTGTGTTACCAGTTTAATCACTTGGGGACTTTAATTGTGGATTGTTTTGATCGTTGGCATACTAAATTTGTTAATTGGTGTGTAATAGTACCCCACAACCAAACAATCCTCAATATGTGCATTGTGTTAACACCTACAACCTCCACATCAATTGTTTAATACCTACGACATGTTTCCCATTGGCCAATAGTTGGTCTAGTTCATTGAATGAAGTGTTATTACATTTTTTCATTTCCTAAAACTTATGTTATTTGTTTAATGCGCACTCACAATAAAACAGTATGTCAGTTATTTTCCATCTCCCATTCATGTTGATGGAATTATGAGGTTTGGAAACTAAACAACAACACACAGTTGTGCCACTAATTGATTGGGCAATTTGTTAGTTTATTGGTGTTTATTTTCTATTGGGAAAACCATTACTTATAGTCGTGCATTGTAATACCCATGTTTCCCCTAGTTTGTAAACATAATTATCACTCATAGAAGACTATGGACAGATTTGTTATGTGTGGATTTTGGGAAATGTTGAACCTTTGCTAAAGGATGTGATGTAAATATTTATGTTATTAATATAAAAGGAAAAATGTCGAATAATTGTTGAAGGTGTTGCCTATACATATTATGATGTTATGAGAGAGAATGGTGAGGGGAACCATGATTGGTTGAGATGACCACTGCCAAGCATCTGTTGTGTTAGCAGTAGAAGTCACCTTCAGATTGCATAGAAGGTAATACCAGTACCCATCAGTTTATACAATAAATGTAAATGAGTTTTAGGTGGTCAAATGGAGAAGACTCAATGATAATAACGTTCTAACTCATAAATATGGACTAGCATGCACAAGCAATTGAGGTCTTGGATTAAATTCAGTCAGTAAGTTGCATTAAAGGTGAGTAGAAGGAAGGATTTGGTGAGAAAGGTGTAGAGGTCTGCTATGGACATCAGGTCTTCAAGCAGCCTAAGGAGGAAAAACTCAAACACAAAATCCTCTTGGATTCAGATTTCAAGGAAAATGAAAGAAATCATAATAGCACTATAATCAAACATTCATCATAATACAGTCACAACAATCCATGTGAATCAGCCATTCATGAACTCTCTCAGTATCAGAGGAAAATAAGATGGAGTAAGAGAAGATGACTTAGATTAATCAAGAAGTCTCAAATCAAGTACATAACCAGAGAACCAATGTTCTTCATCAAAATATTACAATAGTAGGGAGCCTAGCTCAACCATTCGACCTTAACAAAATATCAAAACTGTCTATAAATACCCAGAAATGTTGCAACCACCATGAGTGTGATCGTACCACTGCCTTCAAAGCCTTCAGTCGGCATCTGCTCTGTCAAATTGTGCAGGTTTTCTCATGTCAGATGCGAGCCAGGCGCAGTTATGTGCTTTACAAGAAAAATTTCCCATAAGGAAGCTTCGGATTGTCAGTGTGCCTTCATTGTTGCGCTCTGCAACGCTTTCCATTTACGGGGTGAGATGAGGTCTCAACTGTCGCCCCCAATCTTCAATAACTACCTTAATCGGGATCAGGACAGGGCCTGACACTCATAAATGTTTCCAGGCGGTGCCATATGAATTTTTTTTAGTCAATCCCGACGTCTCAAGGCCAAGTATATCTCCTTCTATGACCAATACAGATGCTTTCAGTGTTTGGCGCAGCTCCTCTCCATCGCTCCATATTCAATGTGACCTAGGGTCATGACCCTACACAATTGCGCGATTGCGGGCGCGACCAAGGTTGTTTTGAAAGCAAACTGTTTTTGTCCTCGCAATTCACCATGAACCACCACGCATCCCTTTCCAAAAACCACGGTTTCAATTGCGGGCCGCCCTTAAAATTTTAAAATGTGTGCACCTTCCGACCCCACAATGGAGCGTGATCATTGATCTTGTGATCTAAGATGAGGCTTCCTGATCAATGACCTAGCTCTGGCGATTTAGATCAACGGATCGGATCTTCCCTCTTCGAATCAACGACTGAGATTTGCTTCGCGAAACGGCCTTCGGGAATTTCAATTCTCAAACCAAATTTCCCTCTAAGAAAAACCTTTGGAGCTAAGGATCCGATGACATGTGGCATTATGGATTTGGACAGTCGAGATCCACTTTGGATATCTGCGACTTCGGGCCTTCGGTAATTCTAATCACTTCTCATTTCAAATCTCTCGAAGCTCATTTCCCTAAAGGCTTGGATCAACTACCACCTGTCCCTTATAAAATCAACGGCTCGTATTCACTTCAGGGCCTTTTGTTTTGGCATTATACTTTGGGTAAGTTTGCACTCCTGAACGTCTATGAGCCGCTGATCTGGACTGTTCCCAGAATATCCATCGTTGAAAGATTAAAATTGTTGTCTTTTTCTTATGCTTCAATATCGAAATAGATTGTTTAAGAAAGCTGCACTTTGTGTTCATGGCTGCAACCTGCACAATCAAGGATTTGGATGATTGGTTGTGAGCTAAGAAAACAAGGAGACCAGGGTGCACAAATGAACAAGGCAAACAAAAAATGATTTTATCGGCCGAAGGGGGGAAGACTTCAAGAATCGGCCTGTGAAAAGGATAGAGACAGGGAAAAACTACAGACTTAGGTAGAAACCACAAACCCACAAGACTCCGACACGTTCATGTGATAACATTTGTCTCCATAGGGGATGGAAAGCTCCCTACGAGCTGCCAAGAACCAGTAGTTTCAGTGCCTTAGTTGTTGGGTTATAGAGTCCATTATTAAAACCAAAAGTAAAAGGAAAAAAAGATATTTACAATGACATGGGAAGCCACTTCTGGCTCAAGTAAAAAACTTTTTCAGAAAATGCCCATTTATAGGGCTACCAAAAATTTCAGCATCCTCCAAATCCTGCAACTTGTAAGTGTTATTTGAAAAAACCTCAGAAACTTTGAAGAGGCCAATCCACAAGGCCTCAAATTTACCGTTCTTGCCTTTATCTTTTTTAGGTGTATCCCACTTGAGTACTAGATATCCCAGCTAGAAATCCTCTTTGGTCACCTTCTTATCAAAGGCCTACTTGATCTTTTGTTGATGGTCATGTGCTTTGTCCAGTAGTTTCTCTCTATTATGTTGCACTTCTACCAGCTGTTGTACTCTCCTAATAATATCATTTGGTTCTCCCTGTTAGTCTTGGAAGAATTTCTCCACAGGTAAGGCAAGTTGAGAAGGGAAAATGGATTCAACTCCATATACAATATGGAAAGGAGAGATACCAAGAGATCTCTTTGTTGTCACTCTGTCAGCCCACAAAGAAAATTTAAGCTTTGAATCACATGCCTTCTTGTTGTCCTCTAACAGTGTTTTGATGATCTTAATAAGGCTCTTGTTAGAGGACTCTTCCAGTCCATTGCCTTGGGGATAGTAAGGAGTAGAATGAATTAATGTGATTCCAAACTGTTCACAAACTGAATCAATGGTTCATCCTTGAAAGTTGCAGCATTATCAGTGACAATTTTGTTTGTACAGCCAAATCTTTCCATAATATCTTCAATAAAACCAATAATTATCTTGTGGGAAGAATTTCTTGTGGGGATGGCCTGTATCCACTTAGTAAAGTAGTCTCTGGAAGTTAAGATCCACCTATGATGAACACTTGAAGTGGGATGAATTTCCCCGATAAAATCTAGGCCCCACTACTGAAAGGGTTTTGAAGCTACCATAGGATTTAATGGCAAAGACTTGAGTTGTTGTTTTCCAGAGAATTTCTGACACTTGACACAAGACCTGATCTTTGCACATACATCAGTGAAGAGACTAGGCCAAAAATACCCAGCCCTGAGAATCTTGTAGGCTGTGCTTCTCCAGAAGTGATGCCCCCCACATAAACTATCATGAAAATCATACATAATATTTTGGGCTTCCTATGGATCTAGACATCTCAAAAGCACTCCTAAAGGGTCTTTCCAATATAAAACTTGATCAATCAAACAATATTTAATTGATTTGAGATTCAAAGCTCTTACCTTTCTCTTTCCCATGCCATCAGGAGGCTGTAACTTCTGTAGGAAAAATATAATGTCGTTGTACCAAGTACATCATGTCAACAGGGATGTGACTTTAGGATCTTCATCAGAGAAATCAGCTTGTTGATTCTCTTAACAACTGTTGATGAAATTGACCCCCAAGGCTTTATAATTAGATTTAGCCAGCAACCTAGCTAAACCTTGACCTTTAACCAATTTGGTAGGATTTATTTCAAGATCAAATTCAAGGATTTTGGCAATCCACTTGCTCCTTCTTCCATCTATGTCAGGTTGAATGAGGATCTCCGTCACAGAGGTTGAAGGGACATATGCAATGACTTTTGAATGTAGCTCATAAACTCTGAAATATTTGAGAGCTTTAACCAAAGAATAGGCATGCTTTTCCATGATGTCATACTTTATTTATTCATCTCTCAGTGCCCTACTGAAAAAGGAAATGGGCTTCTCTAACCCTTCGGCATTTTTCTACAATAAAACATCTGCTATTGTGTCAAATGAAGCAAAAGAGAAAATCATAAACTCCTTGGAGTACTTAGGAATGATGAGCACAGGTGCTTTAGTCAATGCCTTCTTTATTTTGTCAAAAGAGTTACGAGATTCATAAGTCCATTTGATTTCATTTCCTTTCCTCAACATGGCTATGATAAACTTCACCAACTCAGCAAAATTTGAAACAAACCTTCTCATAAAATTAATTTTCCCCAAGAAATACTGAACTTCTTTCTTGGATCTAGGGAGTGGCAAAGTTTGGATAGCCTCTACCCTACTTGAATCAATCCTTACTCCCTCATCTGACACAATGTGCCCCAATAATTTCCCTTCTTTCATGGAAAATAATGATTTTTTTGGATTTAGAGAGAGGCCAAATCTCCTACACTTCAAGAAGACCTTTCTTAGATGATAACAGTGTTCTTTATCAGACCTGGAGAAAACTGTAATGTCATCCAAATAGATGACTACAAACTTATATTTTTCTCCGATGAATGCAATGTCCATAGCTTGTTGGAAGGTTTCCCCTGCGTTCATCAATCCAAAGGGCATCTTAGCGTACATGAATGTACCCCAAGGAGTAGTTAAGGTTGTCTTCTCTCTGTCTTCAGGCAAGACAGAAATCTGATTGTATCCAGAAAATCCATCAATCATGGACATCCTAGATGCACCAGTCACCCTCTGTAATATGTGCTCCATCTTTGGTAGGGGATAATTGTCCTTCTTAGATCTTTTGTTCAGGTTCCTGAAATCAACACAAAGTCTGATTTCTCCATTCTTCTTTCTCACTGGAACCAAGTTGGCCAACCATTCAAAATACCTCAGAGGGATGATAATCTGGGAATCTAAAATATTTTTCACCTCTTCCTCCATAATCAACAGCAACATAGGATTTATTTGTCTCAATTTATGCCTAAATGGTTTGGCCTCTTCCTTCAATGGTATCTTATGTTCAATGAAACGTGTGTCATATGTTTTGAGATCTTCATATGTCCAGGAAAACACATCAGCCAATTATTTTAACAGCTCTACATATTCAACCCTTTGTTCCCTTGACAAGTTGCTTGAAAACTTGAAAAATTTTGCATCCTTTTTTGTACCAATATTGTACTCAGCTACATCAGCATCATCAGTTGAACCCTTAACCTTCGCTGCCACATCATTCCCGTCGAATAGTCTTTCCAAAGAAACTAGTCCTTTTGGAATATGATTTCTAGGCAACTGAACAATATGATGATGGGAATTTTTTCTTAGAAGAGCGTCAACCCGAGGATTATTTTCAGAGTCATGATCTTGATCTATATGTAATGCAGAAAATTCATCAACAGAATCAAGGAATTTTTTGAGCTCCAGGTCATCCTCAAACACCTTCCAATGCTTGGCATTGTCAAGTACAAAGAGCCTATTGTTACACATTATTTTCGTCATCCCTATGACTGTTAATGATGTAAACCTATATGTTTCCTTCAGAGGGGTTAGTGGCATGGATTTCTGAAGAAAGAAGGGAGAAGAACTTTTCCTGAGAGAAGAAGTTGTATTTTCCTTTATAAAAACCCTATTAAGGAGGATTTTTGCAGGTTGCACCATACACAAGGTGCGGAAATGCCTGATTTCCGCATGTTGCACTATAGCTAGGTCGCGGAGTTTCCACAAGCTGCACTATAGCTAGGGTGCGGCGGCCTTCATACGTGGGAAAAATGAGCATCTTCTCGATGCTTCTAGAAGAAGAAGATTTTATGGTGAGGTGGATTCCGAAAGGTTTGGATCTTACTCGCTTTCATGATTTAGTGGGATCATCCTAACCTCCTCATTTTATCCTCTTCAGCTTATAAAAGGAGAGGAACTCTCATGGAGAAATTTAGATTGGCTTGTTATTGAGTTTTGTAGCTTGATTGTAGTTGGATTGAGCTTGGGAAATTTATGTTATCTTTGAGCTTTGCTTTGTCAAGATAGATTGTGAGTAGATATCAGATACACAGTCTCATAATCCATTGGAACAAGAAGTGTGTGGAAAGCAAGGAATTGTTGGAAGGAACCTGACGACATCAAGGCATCTGGTTGTATCTTTCTTCCACATTATATAATACAGTGGCATGTTTCTTTCCCATAAAATCATTCTCATTTTATTACATGACTCCTTGATAACATGTATAAGTTTTCATTGAACATACTATTGTTGCTTTCACTTTGGTTAGTTTGTGTAATTACAGATCCAATATCACAAGAGCACTGGAGCAAAGCAGGGACAACAAAGACATAAGGAAGCGATATTCAAAGGTATGACATTCGTCTTTTATCTAATAGTAGATCCAATGATTAAGATTAGGAAAAGCACCATGTCATGTCTTGTTTTGTTCTAGATCCAGGTGGATCTAGGGAGATTAGTTTATGTCTGCATTTACCTATTTATCCAATAACAAAATTGGTGACTCCACTCGAGATCGGATTGTTTTCCTAGTTTGTCTTGCTTTCTTGCTTTGATTGTTTGATTTTTGTTTTCTGAGTCACTGGGAGATCCAGCTTGACTCTCTGACTGTTAAACTTCACTGGAAAACCTTCTTAATTTTTAATTTTTTCCATTTTTGTTTGATTTCCGCACCCTGCTTTGATTGACAGTGCGATGACTTAGGATTTCTGCACCCTACCTGTTCAGACCAGTGAAGAAACTCCACACCCTACCTGTTCAGACTAGTGCAAAAACTCCACACCCTACCCATATATGGCCTGCGTAAATCATGGATTTTTGCACTGTGTTAGTCTACAGCCCGCGGAAATTGTGAAAATTTTGATTTTTGATGGTTTTTTCCTTACCCAGACCTTGGATTTGGTTTTGGGGTGAATTTTTGGGTTTGATTATGATCTGTTTACAGTCTTCTCGACAGCTTTGAAACTTCTTTCAACCATCTTTGCCTCATTTTTGCTTTGTTTGCTTTTAGTGTCTTTCAGTTACAAAGCGTTGTTTTTCTTTAGAAATTATTCAGTGAAAGAATACTTCTTTTTCTGAATAAATCGTGTTAAAAGAGAAACTTTGTTTGGGTTGCTTTTGTTTTGAAGAATTTCTCTATTTCTTTTAGTGTATCTTTGAAACACAAGTTTTAATTTCTTGCTTTACATTAGATTGGGGGCATCCTTGCATTTGATTTCTTGAAGATATTGATATGATGAGTTTTAAAATTTTGGGACATTGTGCATATGGGAATGATAAATGTTTTCTCCTTCTCGTAGCATAGCTTTCATCGAAATGACAAGATTGTATCTTCATCTCTTTGCATAACTTTCGAGTCGATCAAAACACCATATTGTCCACGCTATTTTCCTTTTGAGTAACAACAGTCATAAAATAAAGCGCTTATAAAAATTGATTAGACATTTTTATATTTTCTGGTAGCAAACCTACATTAGATTAGTTGTAGGGCTTTGGAATAGGTGTGAAAGATAAATTTCCAAAGCTGCAAACAAACATAGAATCTTGATTTAGGGAGCGGTAAATCCACTTATTACATTTTGTCCTGGGAAGCCCTTCTAACACAAGGGTCAATCATGAGGTTGCATTGAGACTGGCAGAGTTACTCACCCTGCTTTGTTGGTCTTGGTGTAGAGATTGTGCATATTATGGGAGTCACTTGAAGGTATACCCACAAGGATGAGTGGAAGCCCTTCAAGTTGATTTTAGGCTAGATACCATTCCTTTGTGCGTGGATCGAACTGTCGACCATTTCCCCAGGAATCACTGTAGTATTTGGTAACCTTAGTGGCCTATCTCTTTAGGGTCTTTACA